>JACCEG010000300.1:173962-189552 GCA_014065205.1 Tuber brumale | reverse complement strand
AGGCCTAGGACGGGGTGTCTCAAAATCGATGGGGGGTAAGAGGAATCGTGTACCAGTTGAAGGACCCTCGCCAGAGTCGTTCGTCGTGTCCATTCTTTCCTCATTCTGCGATAGAGGGGGCTGCCTACGGAGAGCAGGGGGGGCGGGTCTCGATGGGCACTCTCGAGCGAAGGCCGGGTAAGGGCCCTTGCAGACGGCGCAAAGTGGGGGAGAGGTCGGGCAGCAGTTGGCGACTGCTCTGAGGTTGCCGCCCTTTGGGCAAGTGGGGTTCTGGCACCAGTGTCCCAGTTTTCTGTGGGAGAGGGCGCAGATGGGGCAGACAGGATGGTCAACCTTGCATCTAGCTGAGTGGTGTCCGTATTCATGACAGTTACGGCATTGAGTGAGGCCGTTAGCCGAGTATGCCCGTTCGCTCTTACATCGAGAGGAGTAAAGGTAAGAGTTGCCCAACATAGTGGCCTCATTCTCTGGGGCCACTGTAACCACCACCGAGGTGGCTTTCTTCTGGACACGGGAACTGCGGTCGGGGTTTAGGTATCGGGCAGAGAGGATCTAGACGTTTTTGACGTTGAGGATTGTGTTTGAGAGAGATTGGAACAGGTCGCCGTCGTCCTCAGGGAGGTATGCAACGGGAAGGGAGTGAATAGCATGTTGCACCTCATTGGGTGCTGGGCGGAAGGGGAGCCAGGGTGAATCTCCGACAGGGAAGGATTGGTTTAGTTTCGCAGCTAGTGCTTCATAGTAGGGTGCGTATGAGGTTGATGGGACAAAAGGTGAAAGAGCAAGTAGAGTTACCGCTCCTCTGTCGTTAACACGGGCAGAGAAGGATAGGGGGAGGTTGCAGCCGGCCTCCCTTAAGACCGAGGCGGCGGTGTCTGGGAAGGAGGCAGCAATAAGTTCGGCCTGGTGGTGGGGGAAGGGGGACGAGCGCGGGGCGAAGAGATGTCTTTCGGCTGCTGGAAGGCTCTTTGGCCCCTTAGTCGAGGCGGTTTCGGCCGTACCAGACGCAACCTGGGCAGCAGTTGGGGTGTTCTTGCCTTTGCTCGATTTGCCCTTCCTCTTCTGTCCAGAAGAAGCGGCTTGAGCGTAGGAGGAGGGGCCGGACTGGGCCGACGATGTAGGGTTTGGGTGAAACTCAGAGACAGGAGGGTATTTTCCATCCCGGAAGGCCTGAGCCTCCCAGGAGCGCGGAAACTTCGCCGCGTAGGCAGACGGGTTGCCATACCACTTGTGGTCTTTGGTGCTGTAGGAGGGGAAGTCTGGGTCACCCCCCCCCTCATAGAGGGGGGTGAGTTTGTTGGCGAGGGATGACTCGGAGTCGGTCTGCGCCTTCTCCGTTTCCTTTTTGGACGGGGCTACCCGAGCCGCCTTTGTCGGGGCTTGCATGGGTGCGTTTTGTTGGGGTGGGGGCTGTTGGTGGCGTGATGGCTGGGGGAGGGGGGTGGTCAGACGAGACGCTAGGTCTCTGACCGAGAGCTGAAGGGCGGATAGCGATGCTGCCGTAGCGGACTCAGAAGAGGTGGGGGGGAGGGGGGCACGGGGTTTGCTCTTGCGTGCGTGGAGGTCGTCGATCTGGCCTGATAGCCTTGCGACTTCCATTGCGAGCTCGTCTATCTGAGTGGAGAGGGCCCTGGATGCCAGGAGCGAGATGCACAGAAGGGGGAGAATAACGGCTTCGCCTGGCGACAAATCGTCTAGTTCTCCTGAACTGATTGGGGGGAAGAGCTGGGGGGATACACCCGCATCCGTCGTGGCATTCTCGAGAAGTGCGAGTAGGAGGGGGACATGAGGGCGGATTCCTGACACTGAGGAGGGTTGCGAGGAGGGGAGGGGGACTGAAGTAGCCATGCCTGTCGTAACAGGGAGGCCACTGCCTTGTTCTTAGGCAAGCTGGATCGTGAAGGTACACCGGACGCTGATGGTGTTGAACTCGAGGAAGAAATGTAGGGGGGGGAAAATAGCGGAAGCGGAGCGTGATAGCGGAAGCGGACCGTGCTTCTGGCTTGGGGGCAAAAACAGGTCTCTATATATGCCTTCCGGGAACTCTCAAGATCCAGAGTTCATGATGTCTAACTCTCAAGCCTTACATGTCTCCAGCGAGTTGTGTGTTTTGCGTACTTGAACAAATACCTGTTTTCAAGATGAACAGTATGTTCAGTACAGTTGAACAAGCTTTGGTACAGTCGAACAAGTCCTAGTTTTCAAGTGTACAGTATTACCAACAAGGTAGACTGTCCCGGAATCTGTACGGCAAGATCCATACCGGCAAGATCTGTGTTAGGTTCACTACTGAGCACCTAGTATCGGTCCCCCTTGGCACGTACCTGAAGTACACCACATGTGTACCGTACAAAGAACCGGGGAAAGATGTTTAGTTACAAGTCAGCAATAGTTAACCACCAAAATAGCCCCTGTCCTGAACAATAAATATACCACTTGTACAAACACTACAGAAATACTGATTGTACTCCCATCATATCGATCCCCCCTATCACCACTGCAGTACTATTTTACCACGCGATGACGTCGAATCCTATCTGCCTGGGCTGCAGAAGGCCCTTCTAGATACGCAAGCGGCTATCAATCCACTGTAACCAGTGCGCAAAAAGGCAAACGCAGACACAGCAGAAACAGCAGAGGCCGTACCTCCGTAGTCTGCCAAGTGAAAGGGAGGGGAGTACAAGCAATAGGCAGCCCGGAAATGACGATCCTTAGATGGACAGTATGTTTTGTTCTAAACCCTGAACTCCCCCTTGGCTCAGACTAAATATCATTGAGAGAATAGTTTTTGAATAGCAGCCATCCGCAGACTCAAATACCTTCCAAGAACCGAGAAGCCGGGAACTGGAGGACCCAGACCTAACCTGTTTGCCCGATCCTGGAAAAACTCAGTATCACCCACGTGAAGCCGGGAGGTCCTATGGTGCGGCAGGTCGAATTTATCGCAGATACCTAGACGCGGACTGGAACCTATGGCACCCATTTCTTAATGCCAAGGACTTTGAGCTTTGGTGGTAGATGCTGCGATTGGGCTTAACCAAAGGGTCGATCGATAAGTATTTACAGTGTGGATTGGATGATGACAAGTACACCTTGTTCCAGACAGCAGATAAGCTGCGGTCTTTGTTTCAACGCGTGGAACACGGCTTTGGACCCCTAAGCTGGTCTGAATCCACATGTGAGTCTGGAACACTGTACTCACACAATATCCTGCTCTGCATCCGGCTGCTTCTTGGCCATTTACCTTTCGCAGACCATCTGGTCTTTGGTCCCAAGCGCCTCTTCGATAGTACAGGCCGAAGAGTATATAATGAGATTCATACCGCGGACTGGTAATGGCACATCCAAGACTTAGTGCCCCAGGGCGGAACAGTGGTCCCTCTCCTTTTTGCTTTAGACAAAACACATCTTACAAACTTTTGCGGAGACAAGGCTGCTTTGCCGGTCTACATATCGATCAGTAACATTAGAAAAGACATACGACAGCAAAGCTCTAAACGTGCCTGGGTACTAGTTGCTATCATACCGATTCCTCCGAAGAACCCGAAGGGCGGTGAGATTCACAGGTCTTGGCATGGAGCGATTGAGCGTATTCTGAAGCTGATAACAGACCTCGATATAGCCGGTGCAGGTTATGAACAGGATTGCACCGATGGCCAGGTCCGCTGATGCTACCCAGTTCTAGCAGCCTGGATTGCGGACTACTCAGAACACGTCATCCTTTCAAGAATAATCAATGGCCTTTGCCCAATTTGCGAGATCCCACGGACTGAGATGGGACACGAGCTGAGTAGTAGAGTTAGAGGGTTCAGAGAACGCGATCCAAGGTCCTATCAGCAAGTACTAGAACAAGGAACCCTAGAAGATGTAAAGTATTTGACATCCGTTAGTCTGCGGGCGGAGGAAAATGCTTTTTGGAGGTATCTCTTATGCAATGTATACACCCTTTGGCAACCCGATGCTCTTCATCTCCTGCATCTAGGAATTCTTAAGACAATGCTGGATTGGTTGGTAGGATATCTACAACAGCGGGGAATTCTAGGCCGGTTCAATGATCATTTTAAGTCCATTCCACCATGCCCAGGTTTTCAACCATTTGAGCGAGGCTACGAAAACGTCAGTTCATAGCAGGGAATAGAGATTAAGACCATGATGCGATTATTGTAACCGCCTCTCGAGAGATGCGGTAATCGTAGGGTTAACGGGCTTTGTTCTGTACCAAGGTGGTAACTAGCGAATCAAAGTCCGGAGGCTTTAGCCAAGGTTGTTGAATAGGCTTCTTACTGTATCGCAACTACTGAAGTCTCCGAGATGTTTGGTAGGTCTTAAACTAAAGATTCTTGAAACGAACTGAAGAAAGTAACTGTTCAACCAAGTATATTGAAAACTCTGTCTGCCGAAGTCTGCTCCTTCTAACGAGAAGAATAGCAGTTCTTAAATACACTTCCTAGGCTACCGAGAGCCTTGTTCTCATAACATAATAGACTCCAAAACGGTAGCCTTGAAACCAAACATAAAACATATAGAGTATCAAACCGATACTCGAAACCAAACATAAAACATATAGAGTATCAAACCGATACTCGAAACCAAACATAAAACATATAGAGTATCAAACCGATACTCGAAACCAAACATAAAACATATAGAGTATCAAACCGATACTCGAAACCAAACATAAAACATATAGAGTATCAAACCGATACTCGAAACCAAACATAAAACATATAGAGTATCAAACCGATACTCGAAACCAAACATAAAACATATAGAGTATCAAACCGATACTCGAAACCAAACATAAAACATATAGAGTATCAAACCGATACTCGAAACCAAACATAAAACATATAGAGTATCAAACCGATACTCGAAACCAAACATAAAACATATAGAGTATCAAACCGATACTCGAAACCAAACATAAAACATATAGAGTATCAAACCGATACTCGAAACCAAACATAAAACATATAGAGTATCAAACCGATACTCGAAACCAAACATAAAACATATAGAGTATCAAACCGATACTCGAAACCAAACATAAAACATATAGAGTATCAAACCGATACTCGAAACCAAACATAAAACATATAGAGTATCAAACCGATACTCGAAACCAAACATAAAACATATAGAGTATCAAACCGATACTCGAAACCAAACATAAAACATATAGAGTATCAAACCGATACTCGAAACCAAACATAAAACATATAGAGTATCAAACCGATACTCGAAACCAAACATAAAACATATAGAGTATCAAACCGATACTCGAAACCAAACATAAAACATATAGAGTATCAAACCGATACTCGAAACCAAACATAAAACATATAGAGTATCAAACCGATACTCGAAACCAAACATAAAACATATAGAGTATCAAACCGATACTCGAAACCAAACATAAAACATATAGAGTATCAAACCGATACTCGAAACCAAACATAAAACATATAGAGTATCAAACCGATACTCGAAACCAAACATAAAACATATAGAGTATCAAACCGATACTCGAAACCAAACATAAAACATATAGAGTATCAAACCGATACTCGAAACCAAACATAAAACATATAGAGTATCAAACCGATACTCGAAACCAAACATAAAACATATAGAGTATCAAACCGATACTCGAAACCAAACATAAAACATATAGAGTATCAAACCGATACTCGAAACCAAACATAAAACATATAGAGTATCAAACCGATACTCGAAACCAAACATAAAACATATAGAGTATCAAACCGATACTCGAAACCAAACATAAAACATATAGAGTATCAAACCGATACTCGAAACCAAACATAAAACATATAGAGTATCAAACCGATACTCGAAACCAAACATAAAACATATAGAGTATCAAACCGATACTCGAAACCAAACATAAAACATATAGAGTATCAAACCGATACTCGAAACCAAACATAAAACATATAGAGTATCAAACCGATACTCGAAACCAAACATAAAACATATAGAGTATCAAACCGATACTCGAAACCAAACATAAAACATATAGAGTATCAAACCGATACTCGAAACCAAACATAAAACATATAGAGTATCAAACCGATACTCGAAACCAAACATAAAACATATAGAGTATCAAACCGATACTCGAAACCAAACATAAAACATATAGAGTATCAAACCGATACTCGAAACCAAACATAAAACATATAGAGTATCAAACCGATACTCGAAACCAAACATAAAACATATAGAGTATCAAACCGATACTCGAAACCAAACATAAAACATATAGAGTATCAAACCGATACTCGAAACCAAACATAAAACATATAGAGTATCAAACCGATACTCGAAACCAAACATAAAACATATAGAGTATCAAACCGATACTCGAAACCAAACATAAAACATATAGAGTATCAAACCGATACTCGAAACCAAACATAAAACATATAGAGTATCAAACCGATACTCGAAACCAAACATAAAACATATAGAGTATCAAACCGATACTCGAAACCAAACATAAAACATATAGAGTATCAAACCGATACTCGAAACCAAACATAAAACATATAGAGTATCAAACCGATACTCGAAACCAAACATAAAACATATAGAGTATCAAACCGATACTCGAAACCAAACATAAAACATATAGAGTATCAAACCGATACTCGAAACCAAACATAAAACATATAGAGTATCAAACCGATACTCGAAACCAAACATAAAACATATAGAGTATCAAACCGATACTCGAAACCAAACATAAAACATATAGAGTATCAAACCGATACTCGAAACCAAACATAAAACATATAGAGTATCAAACCGATACTCGAAACCAAACATAAAACATATAGAGTATCAAACCGATACTCGAAACCAAACATAAAACATATAGAGTATCAAACCGATACTCGAAACCAAACATAAAACATATAGAGTATCAAACCGATACTCGAAACCAAACATAAAACATATAGAGTATCAAACCGATACTCGAAACCAAACATAAAACATATAGAGTATCAAACCGATACTCGAAACCAAACATAAAACATATAGAGTATCAAACCGATACTCGAAACCAAACATAAAACATATAGAGTATCAAACCGATACTCGAAACCAAACATAAAACATATAGAGTATCAAACCGATACTCGAAACCAAACATAAAACATATAGAGTATCAAACCGATACTCGAAACCAAACATAAAACATATAGAGTATCAAACCGATACTCGAAACCAAACATAAAACATATAGAGTATCAAACCGATACTCGAAACCAAACATAAAACATATAGAGTATCAAACCGATACTCGAAACCAAACATAAAACATATAGAGTATCAAACCGATACTCGAAACCAAACATAAAACATATAGAGTATCAAACCGATACTCGAAACCAAACATAAAACATATAGAGTATCAAACCCTATACTCTCAGGCTAGAGGCACACCTTGTTTCCTGAAACAAATTCAAAACTCAAACAGTATCACCGGATACATGAAAATCCTAAACCAGTAACCAGTACCGGTTACAATTATTACTAGCTGTGCTAGGCCCAATGCTGACCGATAGAGTCCGGTCGATGGAATCCGAGAAGGCACAGGTCCTAACATGTGTCCGATCCATCATTGAATTTCTCCTAGTCCTTGGATAGCGCAGCCACTCTGATTACAGACTTGGTCTGCTAGATAGCAGACTTGCAACATTCTATAGGACCAAATCTGTATTTTGTGATCAAAGAAAGACAAAAGCGAGGACCAAGAACTTCGTGAAGAGATGGGCTGCGACGGTGACGAAGGGTAGCGAAGAAGGCTGGTCGAGGCGACGGATGAAGGCAGAAAAGGAAAACCTAGACTCTGCGATCTAGCATTTTCAGTTCCCAAAAATGCACATGCTGAGCCATGCTTCAAATGGTATCCACCGAATGAGATCGTGCAACAATTTCTCTACAGACATATCAGAACTTCTGCATGTAGAAAACATCAAAGAAGCGTATCGCGCTTACAATCGAGTGCAGTACGAAGAGCAAATGCTCTGGTACAATGATAGACACACTGGGATTGCGTACATGGTCCAGATCTTAGAGCACCTTGCTTTAAGCGGAATGTACGATCATGATACTACCAGGGTCCTCGGTATGGTGAGTCGCATTGAGAGATTGCATTCCTCCAGGTTTGTGAGACACTGGGGGAGAAGTCAGGAGGTGCACTGGGATGCCGTTAGAACCACTGGCAGACCTAGCCAGAACCTAGCGCTCGCGATCAGCCTAAAAGTTCAAGTCCCAGAGCGGAAGCAGCAAGTAGATCAGGTAGTTCAGCGGACTAGATTAGGTGGGAGAGAGCAAGAGGTATCAAGCGGCGCTCGCTAAGTGAGGCTGCGACTCACTTTTCTATTCCTGACCTACTGGTACTTTTCTGCAATTATGTGGAAAAGCTCTGGGGGCAGCGCGTGGCGGAGAGGGTACTTGGCCAGAGAGAAACTTACGCGAAATCCACGATGATCGAAATTTACAACTCAGTAGTGAACTACTTCCAGCCATTTCAACGCCGATTGGAGATCGAGAAGAGGCTATTGCGATGTACCAAAGTGTTAGGCATATGGAAATCCGAGACATGTGCACAGACCCACGGTAGGGTAACTGCGCACAGACCCTCAATTTACCGGAGCCAACACCTCCCTCCGGCCCCCTTATGGGGCCCGTACGTCATTAGCGAGATTTCGAGAGTTGCGTCCCATAACTAAAATGTCACATCAATGAAGCCCACTTCATAACACCATATACGTTGCCGCCATCCATCCGACCGCATGCTGTTCGCAGAATATATGAGAGGGGACCTTTGGCGACATCTGGGAAGTGGAGCGGAGGAAATCCGTTGGAGGCGCGTTGAGATAGTAGGCTTCAAAGCTAGGCTTCCAAATTATGGGGCAAAGGTGATGGGACGTTTTCGGAGAAATACACTAGGAGGATATCCCAGTAGTGGAAGCTACTAGGGGTATACCGAATCCACCCATACCCTTCTGAGATCAGCTGTAGGTTGGTTGGTCCTAGAAATAGGACCCCTCTACGGAGGCCGGCGGACCAAGAGGAAGCATGCTCAGAAAGGAAGACCTAGATAAGTCAGAGACTCTTACGACGCTGACATGTCAGGCTCGGACTTGCGATTGGCACTAGGTGGCCCGGCATGAACCTGATGACTTCATGACCGAAGAGACGACTAGACGATAGTCAACAAGACTAAAGTCATATAAAAGTCTATGCGGACATCTAAGTTGGAGACGGCTGTTTCGTATAACAAATGGCGCAGTCATCTCAATGGAGGAATACTATTGCGAGTTCGCGAAAGGGTGTGATAAGTTTCAGGGTCAAACAGTGTTCGCACTTATAAGATTCTGGACGCTTGCGTATTAACACCAGAGTCGTACTTCGGAGGCATAGTAGTTAGAAGTAGTCCGCGAACACTCAGACACGGGATATAAATATCGAAGTGCCTCCCGAGCTTTACAGACATCATCAAGCAACAGAGAAGAGATCTTATCAATATAAAATTGTTTACCTCATAAATCTTTACCTTGCTTTTATTTTATCGAGACGAGCCTTCCTGGAAAGATTCTTCGAACAAACATTTTGGCCTACGTCCCTCGGTTATATACTGGAGTGTGGCGTCTGCCTAACAGTCTATTGATAGTTCTCCGGTTACCAAGGCTCACTATATGAACTACGAGTTCACTTCAAACTCCACCCTCACCTCAGACTTCGATTACATTTTCGAAGCACCTCACCATCCTATCTATATTCAAACATTCGAAGAAGTTTTCGATAGTGAGCTATTCGAAATCGGAGAAGAATATACAAAAGAAACCTCGTGGTTCACAATACCCTTCCGGATCCCAACGAGGGATCAATTCAATAGCATATATCGTACCTGGCATGGTTCGGATTGTGAGTGGAATTCGACCAAGTCCGAAAATTTCGTCGACTGGAGCACCCAGTGCTCCTTAAAGACAGAAGAAAAGAAAAGGGAAAGCCCAGGCACAATCATCCAGGGGCCAGTCATCCCCTCGGCTTGGGCCTAAAAATTCTTATATGTACTATAGGTACATCCTGAACCTGGAAAAATGGAGATCCAGGTTTTGAGTCCAGAGTCAGACCAACCGAATCCTTTTATACCTACACCTCTAGAGTATCTCAAGCGTTGGATACCTTACATACGATTCCTTAAACGTTTTAAAGGATATCGAGAACTCTGGTATGAAGTACCAGTGATCACTCATCCAGGACTATTAGAGCAATTAGCATACCTGAAAAGCATCACAATGGCTGAGATACCTCAGGACCCGAGAAAGAGAATAATGGTGGGAGAACCAAGGGACACCCGCCCAGATACGAGGGAGAAAACTGATGATTCGGCTATATGGAGTCCCTCCCCATCAACACCTCATGAACCTACATTTCGGAGAGGAAATATACCATCTCACCGATCCTCAAGTGCCGCAAGCACTCATAGCATATCACAGGTCCCCACGCCCAAACCAGGGGGAGATGTTAGGCACATGGAAATCCGAGACATGTGCACAGACCCACGGTAGGGTAACGGCGCACAGACCCTCAATTTACCGGAGTGCCAACACCCGCTCCGGCCCCCTTATGGGGCCCGCACGTCAATAGCGAGATTTCGAGAGTTGCGTCCCATAACTAAAATGTCACATCAATGAAGCCCACTTCATAACACCATATACGTCGCGGCCATCCGTCCGACCGCATGCTGTTCGCAGGATATATGGGAGGGGACCTTTGGCGACATCTGGGAAGTGGATCGGAGGAAATCCGTAAGAGGCGCATTGAGATAGTAGGCTTCAAAGTTGGGCTTCCTAAACTATGGGCCGAAGGTGACGGGACGTTTTCGGAGAAATACTCTAGGAGGATATCCCAGTAGTGAAAGTTATTAGGGGTATACCGAATCCACCCATACCCTTCTGAGATCAGCTGTAGGTTGGTTGGTCCTAGTAATAGGACCCCTCTACGGTGGCCGGCGGACCAAGGGGAAGCATGCTCAGAATGGAAGACTTGGATAAGTCGGAAACCCTTAAGACGCTGACACGTCGGGCTCGGACTTGCGATTGGCACTAGGTGGCCGGGCATGAACCTGATCACTTCATGACCGATGAGACGATTTGACGATAGTCAACAAGACTAAAGTCATATAAACGTCTATGCGGACATCTAAGTTGGAGGTGGCGGTTTGGTATAACAAAGAGCGCAGTCATCTCAATGGAGGAATACTATTCCGAGTCCGCGAAAGGGTGTGATAAGTTTCAGGGTCAAACGGTGTTCGCACTTATAAGATTCTGNCAGGGTCAAACGGTGTTCGCACTTATAAGATTCTGGACGTTTGCGTATTAAAACCAGAGTGGTACTTCGGAGGCATAGTAGTTAGAAGTAGTCCGCGAATACTCAGACGCGGGATATAAAGATCGAAGTGCCTCCCGAGCTTTACAGACATCATCAAGCAACGGAGAAGAGATCTTATCAATATTAAGTTGTTTGCCTTATAAATCTTTACCTTACTTTTATCGAGACGAGCCTTCCTCGACAGATTCTCCGAACCAAGATTTTGGCCTTCTTTTTTTTCTTTTTTTTTACTTTTTTTTATTTTTTTTTATCATCATGTATTCATTGATTTATGGTACAAGAACTTGCATGCAGCGCTAGCTATGGCATAAACAAAACCTTAATCTCAAAAAACTCGCAAACAACAAAAGAACTCTCGCACCAAACTATAAAAACCTCCTAAACGTGTCCGATAGCCGCCACAAAATCCCTAAGGAAATAAAACAACAAAGTGCATAATCATAACGAAAAACTTTCCCCCAGCAAAGCAAGAGAAACATAACGGGCCTAGGCTGGAACCCTCTCAGGGAGCGAAGCCGTGGATCGGAAGAGCAGACGCGTCAGCGTCGGGGTCGTGTTGAGGGTCCCTTTCTGCCGGGGGCATTCCAGGTGGGAAACCCGTCGCTGTGACGTTTATGTATCTCGCGAGGGAGTTGAGAGCGGAGGGGTCTGACCAGAGGCGGCTGTCCTTATCAACCGAAGTGAGGCCTTGGAGGTGGCGCTCACGGGGTTCCCTTCGGGACTCGCAGGATAGGATGGCATGGGCGAAGTCCTCTTCGTCCTCCTCGCAAAGCGGGCAGAGGGGGGAGGGGTCCTCAGTGAACCACAATGGGTGGGCGGCCAGGTAGCTTTTGCCTGAGCGCATCTGGTGAATCCTTCCCGCCATGAACCTTCCCAGCCCCATGAAAGGGTGGGGTGAAAGGGACACGGGGTAGGTATATGTAGGGGGCGGTGGGAACTGGTCGTTCCAGTCTTTGACTAGCGCCGATCTGATTTTGAGCTTGACCGAACTGTAGGAGGGGGTATCTGCCCTGATTGGGAGACAGGTGGGCGGGAGGAGGTCGGGGGAGGCCATTGGTAGAGGGCCAGAAACGGGGATGAAGGGGAGGGTGCGATGGGCAATGGCATCGATCGGGAGGTGTTTCCTTATAGGGGGGGAGGGGACAATGGTTCTCCACGAGAGGGGAGCATAGACCGATATTAGGCCCCGCGTGTGGTGGCGATGGTCGTCGAGGGCCCTGAAGGGGGACGAGGTTGGGAACGTGGGGTGGAGTTGGGCGGTTGCTGGGTTGGCCTCCGGAGGGAGGCAGACCAGCCTTATGGCCGCAAGTCTCTGGCGGTGGCGAAGCAGAAGGGGCATAGGGGGCAGGGCTGACTCACAAGCCAGGATGCCGATGGGTGTCGAGGAGAAACAGTTTGTGACCCACCTCTGTACAGCCCTCCAGAAGACTGACATGCGGTCGAGGAGGGTAAGGCTCGGTGAGAAGAGGTCCGCGCCGTATAGTAGGATCTGGGAGATCAGTGATGATGCCAGACGATGGCAGAGGTGGGGAGGGAGGCCTTTGCCCGGCCTGGATAGTCTTTTGATTGTGGAGAAGGCACCCTGAGCTAGTCCAAGTCTTCTGACGAAGTGGGACGTGGTACCCCTTGTGCCCGACGTGGAGGAGGGCTCGAACCAATAACCGCGCCAACGTATAAGTTTAGAGGGGCGGAAGACAAGGTCATCCAGCCGGACTGGGATTTGGGGTGGGGGGACTTTCTGAGAGGGGGTCTCCCAGTGCATAAGCTCGGTTTTCGGGATCGAGAAGGACACACCCAGCCCACCAGCCTTCCGCTGAAGTACTCTGGTGATGCCCTGCAGCCTTTGGATGTTCCTCCGGTAGGAGCTAGAGGCAACCCTGACCGTGAAGTCGTCCACGCAGGATAGGATGAGTCCCCTGGAGACCGAGAAGTGGAGGGTTGAGACATATATAACGAAGAGCAGGGGGGAGATCGCGGAGCCCTGGTGGGTACCGACCGAGATGGGTGAGAAGATTTGAGGCGCACCCTGGAAAGCCAGGTGGCAGGAGCGGCCGTGGAGGAAGGACCTTATCCACGAGACCATGTAGGGGTTGACCGCTTTGGTCGCGAGTCTGTCGCAGAGGATGGGGGCTGAGACGTTGTCGAAGCCACCTTTTATGTCTAAGAAGAGGGTCGAGACCTTGAGCTTGGGACGCATGAAAAGTTGAGCCTCATGGGAGAGGGTGGCCGCTGCGTCGAAGGTACTCAGACTAGGTAGGGATCCAGTCTGGTTGGGGGAGAGGAGGCCAAGGAAGCGAGCCAGGGCCGAGAGCCGGTTTGCCATCACCGTTTCGAGGATCTTAGAGACGGTCTCCAGAAGGACGATGATGCGGAAAGATGAGGGTGTGTCGTATGAGGGTTTGCCAGTATTGTCCAGCACTATGCCGCTGGCTTTTTTCAGGGAGGGGGGGTGGTGCCCGTATCTAACCAGTGGGCTCAGGAGGGATGTGAGGATTTTCGGATTGATTAAGTGGACCTTCTTCCAGACCGAGTAAGGTATCTGGTCCGGCCCGGGGGCAGAGGATGAAGAGGACTTCCGAAGCGCCGCTGATATCTCGTCTGCCGACAGCTCCGGTACGTCTTTGAATTCTCGTAGGATGCGAGGGGGGGGGGAGGATCCTTTCTCGGGGAAGAAGTGTTCTAGGAGGGCCTTGTTGATCTCGCCGGGGGTCTCCGCCCCCGGGATCTGCGGGGATCTGTCAGGAGGTTTTCCGAACGCGAACCTCTTCGCCGTCCAGAGGGACTGGGGGTTGGCTGTTTGGAGGAAGTTCTTCCAGTAATCGTTCTTGTCCTTTTTGATAGCCTTGAAGTACAGGAGGCGTGCTTTTCTGCAAAGCTCTTTGGATGAGGGGAGGGGGTCTCTTCGGGCCGCCCGAACGGATGAGTGGAAAACTGATCTTTGTGCTGTTAGGTTGGGGGTCCACCAGGGTTTCGACCTGTGGGAGGGTCTCTTGTCGCGGGTGTGACCTCTGAGTTGGGACCTTATCCTGTCCAGGGCTGTGTCAAACCAAATTGACAGCGTCCTCGGCGTAAAGAGCGGGGGGGGTGGTGAAACGTCATCTTCTTTAGCCCTTCCTCGAGGGCGGGCCAGTCGGTCTTTGTCCATGAGGGAGAGGGGGGAGGGGGGCAAGCCAATGGCTCCGAGAGTATGATCAGGATGGGGACATGGTCTGATCCCGTTGGAGGCAGGGGAGTACCCCAGGAACGAAAGTTAGGCGAGAGGGGGGCATTGGCGAACGCCAGGTCTATCACCGAGGGACGGAGGTTTGAAACGAAGGGGAAGTAGGTGAGGGTACCGGGTACGTTTAGGAGGCAGAAGCCTTTATCAGCAGCTCTTGTGAAAAACGGGGAGGATGTCCCAAGGTCCTGGATCGAGAAGAGATGACCTGGGTCAGCTGAGGGGTGATGGATGTTGAAATCTTCTGCGACCAGCGTGGGGGAGGGTGTGGAGGGGAACGCGATATCAGGTTAGATGGTCCTTTTGAAGGGGGAGCCGTCCCAAGTGCTGTAAAGGTTTATCACGCGGAATCTGGTTGTAAAGGAATCAAAGAATCCAACTGACGAAAAGAAATCCAGCGCCATCCAGTCTCTAGCTTCAGAAAAAACGGGAAGAACTGAGAACTGTTGCGAGGCGGGGAGGTTGAGGTAGCATGCCACTCTGGGGTTGCCACCACTAGGGCAGGGGGGCAGAAAAGGTTTGAAGTTCGCGAAGGCAGGGGGCTTGCCCCTATACATCGCGGGGTCTTGAAGAGCAACAAGTGTGGGGGGGGAGGCCAACAATGAAAAGGAATTAAATAAGGAAAGGAACACATCCCAGCTTCCCAAGCAGTTGTGTTGAAGAATGGATATGGAGTTATCTGAGCCCGTCGCCAGCACGGAACTCACAGGGGAGGTGCGACCAGCCATTAGACGCCTTCCGGCGTCGCAGGTTGTGGGATAGGAGTGGGAGTTGCCTGCCATGCGGGGTTGGGCAGGGCGCCTCCTTGGGGTTTCGAAACGTTTGTGGGGGGACGTGTCGTGGGGGCATCACCCCTCCTAGGACGGGGTGTTTCAAAATCGATGGGGGGTAGGAGGGGTCGTGTACCAGTTGAAGGACCCTCGCCGGAGTCGTTCGACGC
>JACCEG010000300.1:155451-168076 GCA_014065205.1 Tuber brumale | reverse complement strand
CGCCAAGCGTGTCGAACTAGACGCTCCAAAACCAAAACGATATAACTGTCCGGAGGGGATCGCTTACCTCCATATACACGATAAGCGATACAAAGTTAAAGTCTTATTAGACTCGGGATCCAACGTATTCCTTATAAACAAGGACCTAGTTGAAGACCTTCGCGTTCCCTCGGTAGAACGCGACCATGCAGTTGATATCTTAGGTTTTGACGGATCGTCAGCCGCTTCTGGAGGGAAGTGTTACACTCTCCCAATAAAAATGGAAATAGGAAAAAACCGACACATCTCTGAAGTGTCGTGTGAAGTGGCTAAAGCAGGTCACTACGGAATGATAATTCCTTTTGGTTGGTGGCATCGTGAACACCCAGTGTCTCACATAGAAGATGCAGAAAATTGGACCTTCTCCGCAAAATGTTGCGAAAACTGTGTGGAAGAAGATGAAGGTATAGCGGATATGTTCGAATATGACGAATCTGTCGCTTGGGATCCTAATGCCTGCCGCATCGGAAGAATCGGAGCCATCGAGAATACGGTGGAACTCGAATCACTACCGAAAGAGTACTGGAATTACAAACATTTGTTTGCAGCCCAGACGGCCGAAAAACTAGCTCCCAGAGGAACATTCGACCATGAAATCAAACTGATTCCACGTTCAACTCCCCCCTGGGGGCCAATATATCCACTGTGCGAAAAACAGCTTAAGGCTTTACGAGAATACTTGGAAACAATGATCAAACAAGGAAAAATCACACGGAGTCAATCACCAGCAAGCGCACCTATATTATTCGTACCTAAACCAGATGGTAGACTACGTCTAGTTGCGGATTATCGAAATCTAAATAAGATTACTATCCTCAATAAACATCCCCTTCCACTAATGTCCGAACTCAGAGATAGAGTAGCTGGCGCAAAGATCTTCACCAAGTTAGACCTTAAGGACGTCTACCACCTGATAACGATAAAAGAAGGAGTTGAGTGGAAGACAGCGTTCCGTATGAGATACGGGCACTACGAATACAAGGTTATGCCTTTTGGATTGGTTAACGCTCCGGCGACTTTCCAAGATATGATGAACCAAGTTCTACACGAATACTTGGACATCGGAGTTGTGTGCTACCTTGATGATATTCTCATCTACTCAAAGGATGAAAACAAACACATCGAAGCTGTTAAGAAAATTTTACAAAGTCTATCAGACTTTCAGTTAGCGGTATCGTTAAAAAACTCGACTTTCCATGCCACTGAGGTGGAATTCCTCGGCTATATGGTAGTAGTCGATGGGGAGTCTATGAGCACCCGAAAGGTGGAATCCATAATGGTCTGGAAAGCACCTAAGTCGGTCAGATAAGTTCAAGTCTTTATTGGGTTTGCTAACTTCTACCGACGATTTATAAAAAACTTCTCGGCTATTTGCAAGCCAATAATCGAGACATTACTAGGTAATTCGAAGAATTTTAAATGGGGAATTGAACAGGACACTGCTTTCGAAGAACTAAAGCACCGGTTCACCACAGCCTCCATACTCCACCACTTTTTCCCAGAAAGAGCGACGGTGGTAGAAACAGACACTAGCGATTTTGCACTCGGCTGCGTCCTTTCTCAATACTTTGAGAAAAGATTGCATCCAGTAGCCTTCCATTCCAGAAAATTAAACTCGGCAGAGCGCAATCATGAGATTCACGATAAGGAACTCCACGCGATCCTAGAAGCTTTTAAAGAATGGAGACACCACTTGATTGGAACGGAAAAACCAATCACAGTCTTTACCGACCATCAAAACCTACAATACTTCCTCACCTCAAAAGTCTGGAGTGGCCGTCAAATTCGATGGGCTCAGAAGTTGGTAGAAAACAATTTTCACATTGTATACCGACCAGGCACAAAGGGCAGAAAGCCTGATGCATTAAGCAGAGGGCCGGAGTACTGTCCTGAGGAGGGAGCTACGCATCGCGAACAGAAAATCTGAAAAGAAGAAAGTTTCTTGGTATCGTTAGTAGCGAGGGTAGGCGATGAAGGAGAAGACTGGGATAGACATAAGGATTTGGATTTGGAACCTCGAAGAGGTGGAAAGGAACCCGTTATTAGGGTCAAGAGATTGAGCAAAAAGGCATATTTGCCAACAAAGGGCTCACGAATGGCGGCAGGACATGACCTGTATGCCATAGAAGATGACATTGTCCCTAATTATGGACAAGCATTAATAAGGTCGGGTATAGCTGTAGGGCTACCCGAAGGAACTTATGGAAGAGTTGCCCCAAGAAGTGGATTAGCGGTCCGAAGCGGAATCTCTACCGGCGCAGGAGTAATCGATGCTGATTACACCGGCGAACTCAAAGTCGTACTTTTCAACCATAAAGATGTGGACTGCCAAATAAGAATGGGCGATCGCATAGCCCAGTTAGTGGTACAAAAGGTCAACACCTTGGATATGACGCAACTTGACGACTTGGAAGAAACGGAACAAGGAACCGCAGGATTCGGAAGCACCGATATAGCGACAAGATCCTTGATCGTCAAGGAACAGCAACCTAGCATAAGCTACCTACAGGCATCGGCTAAAGACAACGAACATTGGTACGATATTTCAGAAGTACCCGAAAAGGTTCTAATGTCAAATGCTATTATCCTGCAAAAAGGTATGAAGCAATTCAATCCTGAATTCCTAAGCGAGATACAGGCAGCTATCGGGACAGACGCAGCGTGGAGGCAATGAAGGGAAGAGCTCATTAAGCTGCGAGATGAAGGAAAGGATTTTCCCAAAGATTGGACAGTGACCGACGATCTACTATATTATAAGCAAAGACTATTTGTACCAGACAGTCAGGCACTATATACTAAGATTGCAGAAGGATGTCATCATGCCAAAGTGGCAGGACATTTCGGACAAGAAAGAACTTTGGAAATAATCATGAGAGACTTCTACTGGAAAGGACTGGCGGCATGGGTCGACGACTACGTGCGATCCTGCGATGAATGTCAACATAATAAATCGCCCAGACATGCTAAGTACAGACTATTGCAGCCATTGCAAATACCCTACGCAGCATGGGCGTCCATCTCAGTGGACTTCATTACACAACTACCAGAGTTCCAAGGATGTACCCAGATAATGGTAGTAGTTGATCGATTCACAAAGATGGCACATTTCATCGGACTTCAGACCTCGGCTACGGCCAAGGATGTCGCAAACGCATTCCTGAGTGAAGTATGGAGGCTACATGGCCTACCAACCGAAATCGTCTCAGACAGGGACTCAAAGTTTGCAGGAGAATTCTGGGAATCCCTCTGCAAGGCCCTAGAAATTAAGCGAAGAATGTCAACGGCATACCACCCTCAGACTGACAGACAAACCGAACGTACCAACCAAGTCCTGGAAGGTTACCTGCGAAGTTTTGTCAATTACGATCAGGATGATTGGTATCAGCTACTACCGATAGCCGAACATGCCTATAATAACTCCGCGACCAACGCTCACGGGATGTCGCCATTTTATGCGAACTACAGAGTCCATCCACAAACAGAATGGATGAAGGAGAGCGAAGCTCGAAATCCAGGAGCGACTCTTTATGCGAACTGGATTAAGACGATACATGAACAAGCAAGGGGGTCACTAGAAAGGAGGCGAGAAGGGAGGTCGAAATATTATGAGCGGAAAGCTCAACAACAGCCGTACTTCAAGATCGGGGACAAAGTAATGTTGAATGCAAAAAACATCTGCACCCAATGAAAATCAAAGAAACTAAGTCCAAAGCAATACGGCCACTTCCAAATCATGGAAAGAGGTGGATCCCGAGCCTTCAAGCTCAACATATCCGATCGATGGAACATTCATCCCGTATTCCATGTCTCACTGTTAGAACCCTACCGCGAGTCAGTTCATGACAATCTTCAACAACCCCCTAGAGAACCGGAGGACATTGACGGCGATCTACAATGAGAGGTTGAAAAAATCGTAAGAAGCGAGGTTTGCTCTTACAGAAAACGAGTACGCGGTCGCTATCAAGAGAAGCGGGAACTGTGGTACATTGTTAAGAGACAAGGGTGTTCCGAAGATGTGAACACCTGGGAGCCTGCCACCGGTATGGAAAATGCGGAGGAAGTTGCGGAGAATTTTCATAATGAAAATCCGGACATGCCAGGAAGGGCAGAAGTAAGATAGTGGGGAAAAGGTTTTCCTACCGTGGGCAAGTAAACGCGGAAGGTTTTTTACCCTGACCACACTGAGTCTTAAAATGTAATTAGAAAGAAATTATAAAATAGTTATAAATGCATTCGAGGCGAAGCCTGCTAGGAGGGAGCTCATGTTAGGCACATGGAAATCTGAGACATGTGCAGAGACCTACGGTAGGGTAACAGCGCACAGACTCTCAATTTACCGGAGTGCCAACACCCCCCTCCGGCCCCCTTATGGGGCCCGCATGTCATTAGCGAGATTTCGAGAATTTCGTCCCATAACTAAAATGTCACATCAATGAAGCCCACTTCATAACACCGTATACGTCGCTGCCGTCCCACCAACTGCATGCTGCCCGCAGGGTATATGTGAGGGGACCTTTGGCGACATCTGGGAAGTGGAACGGAGGGAATCCGTAGGAGGCGCATTGAGATAGTAGGCTTCAAATTTGGGCTTCCTAAACTATGGGCCGAAGTTGACGGGACGTTTTCGGAGAAATACTCTAGGAGGATATCCCAGTAGTGAAAGCTATTAGGGGTATACCGAATCTACCCATACCCTTCTGAGATCAGCTGTAGGTTGGTTGGTCCTAGTAATAGGACCCCTCTACGGAGGCCGGCGGACCAAGGGGAAGCATGCTCAGAATGGAAGACCTGGATAAGTCGGAAACCCTTAAGATGCTGACATGTCGGGTTTGGACTTGCGATTGGCACTAGGTGGCCCGGCATGAACCTGATCACTTCATGACCGATGAGACGATTTGACGATAGTCAACAAGACTAAAGTCATATAAACGTCTATGCGGATATCTAAGTTGGAGGCGGCTGTTTGGTATTAAAAATAGCGCAGTCATCTCAACGGAGGAATACTATTCCGAGTCCCCGAATCGGTGTGATAAGTTTCCGGGTCAAGCGGTGTTCGCACTTATAAGATTCTGGACGTTTGCATATTAAAACCAGAGTGGTACTTCGGAGGCATAGTAGTTAGAAGTAGTCCGCGAACATTCAGACGCGGGATATAAATATCGAAGTGCCTCCCGAGCTTTACCGACATCATCAAGCAACGGAGAAGAGATCTTATCAATATTAAGTTGTTTACCTCATAAATCTTTACCTTACTTTTATCGAGACGAGCCTTCCTCGACAGAGACTCCAAACCAAGATTTTGGCCTACGTCCCTCAGTTATATACTTGAGTTTGGCGTCCGCCTAACAGGAGACCATGCTGCGAACTTGGCTAAATTGGCTGCCCATCTTGGGATAACCTTGGGTCGAATAAGGAAGGACATAGATACCTCGCTCGACCAAGCCAACATCGCCTTCAAACATTTGAAGGGAGCCACACAAGATAATACCTTACAATTAATTAAGGTCCCACAGCAAAGCGCCGACAGGCAAGATGTCCATGATAATGATATTGCAATCTTGTTGATGCAGGTGGCAGGCGTGGAAAGCGAAGTAAAGGGAATACAAGAAGAAATGTTGTGAGAAGTCGCAAAGAAAATTGACGCGCAAGAAAGGCGTCAACAGGAACATGAAGAGGTAATCACGAGGTTACATGGAACCCTCGGGCAAGAAAGCCAAGCAGCATTAGCCCGAGATCAGACTTTGGAACAAATGGTCCGCAGTCTACGGGCGGAATTCACAGAATTCCACGCCCAATGCACTAGGCGTGAAAGTGAGATCAACCGTACTCTCGGACAGATACGTCTAGATCGAACTACCTGCCAGGCGGAAATCCACCGATATCAGGACCTGCAGCAACGGCAAAATGATAAGACTAACAATACTCTGGAAGTATTGACACAGTCGATAAACAGAATGTTGGCTACCGCGCCAAGTCCCGAAGCTGCAGGACCCGCACCCTTACCCGCAGTTCAAGAAACGGACGACGTGGAGTACTACGTTCCACCTACACGCAGGGAAAAGGGGAAAGGCAGAGAAGCCGCTGATGCATGCCCCTCAGGTACCCAAGGAGGAAACCCAGAGGATCCTAGTGACGATGACGATGATGATGAGGAAAGAGGAAGATGGGGAGGAGGTCCTAGCCGATGCAGGCAGGGACAGACACCAGAACAATATGGCATGGCAGAAACACTTGCCAACGCGATGGCGCTAAACATCAAGCAACCATCAGAGCCACCCCCATTCTTTGAAGACAGACCCGCGCAAGATATATATGTGTGGATCTTGCAATGCACCGACTATTTCGAAAGAAACCCGCGGATCTGAGATGACGCCGGGGAACGTGTCATATATGCGCTGGGCCGTATGAAAGCAGACATAGTCCTTCCATATACCATATGGTACCGGAAGGCTATGGACGGACTTCAAGGGGAAACCCAGCAACCAGAGCTGCCAACATGGACCCGCTTTGAACACGATATGATCAAGCGATTCGCCCTGGTAGAAGCCGAAAGACTAGTCCTCTGCGCAATGAAACTAGTCACGTATGGCGGCAGTATTGAACGCTATCTGACAGTCATGTACAACCATAACATTCGTGCACGCATGACCGGGGAATCCTGAAGAGTGGTAGTCGAAGACAAACTGCCTGAACAGATTGTCCGCAGGTTGTCGGTCCTGCAATATACAACGGATCTAGAATGGGAAGAGGCACTAAGGCTATGCGGATGGTCAGAAGAAGGACTGTTAGCCAGAACGAAAATTGGGCGAGACCAACTGGCGAGGGCCAAAACAGTCCAAGGGGTCAAAGGAGAAGACCAACAGGACTCTAAACCGAAGTGACAAAGGGATACTAAACCTTATGTTAACAGAGGTGGAGCCCCACCACGAAAACGGAAAAGGGACGAGGAACTGGAGAAGCCAAGGAAAAGGTTGGGAGGTGCGACAAAGACAACCCACACAAGCTTCACCCAGGCCCATACTGGTATCCCGCAGAGTTTGATAGACACTCGGAGGAAAGAAGGAGATTGCACATGTTGTGGAAAGAAAAACCACACCTATCAGATGTGTTAGGGAGACGCCCATATATCGGCGGCAACGGTCAGCTCAAGAGCGATAAAAATGGGAATTAGGTGAGCAAGATCAGCTATTGTAAAGACTAAATTAACTCGCAAAGTCACAACTGTTCAGCACCCAGCCCGAGTGAATAAAATGTGGGAACTGGCAGACGACAAAGAACTGACCTAAGTCAGTTCATTGGCACCAACGGTGACCGCGATTGGGTATTCAGTGTCCTAAGGGAACTAGAATCGAACCGGGAACCCCCTTGGGCTAGGGTGTATTGGGTACCGACCACGACGGGGATCGGGTAGTCCGTGTGCAACTACGGGAGTCGAAACCTGAAAATGATCCAAGGAGCGCGGAGCAAGTCTCTCCTTTCAGGATCAACGCAAGTAGGCTCTAAAGTGAAGGGACCCCATGAGGGACTTACGAGCTCGAACACAGGAATCAATATATGGAGAGTCTTGATCGAAAGAGAGGATAGTTAACTTGCCCACATGGCCCGGGAGCCAACAGTACGAAGTTCCTCGTGTCACCTGGTAGTTGCCTGCTACCCGTGTGCAAGCAAGTTACTATAACGAAGAAGTTGGGACATAGCAGTGCAAGATCGACCTGATACCAATACACGACTGGAGGACAACCGACGCGGGCCCTTCCACCTACCACATGAGTCTGAGTCGTATTATACGTATGTACTATCTTGCCTTCGGGCCAGAGTGTGGGATAGGGATGTACCGATTTGGTGCGCAAGGCCCCTCTGAGGGAGCAGGATGGATAACCGAAATCCTAAGGTAAAGGACTCGGTGAAAGCGGGAACCCCACACCAGGCGAGTAAAATGGTTAATAACCGCCCGAAAATCTGCTATGAGCCTAGGTTTGTTGTGTCGAAAGAAGGCATCCAGCCTGAAAACTGGTCGCGCGCAAATAGCGTATCGGTGAAACGTCGTTTTAGTACGTAGACCGAGATTGTTAGAGCTAAAGAGTTACTATTTTGTCTGAGAAGACCTTAATGGTCGAAACTACGGGGGCGTAGTAACAAACATCTTGTTACCTACACTCCTCACCAACGATGCCTAAGCGAAAGAACCAAGAAAGTGTTTTCCGCGCTAAGTGCATGGAACTAAACGCTCCAAAACCAAAACGATACAACTGTCTGCAGGATATCGCTTACCTCCATATACACGATAAGCGATACAAAGTTAAGGTCTTATTAGACTCAGGATCCAACGTGTTCCTTATGAATAAGGACCTAGTTGAAGACCTTCGCGTTCCCTCTGTGGAACGCGACAATGCAGTTGATATCTTAGGCTTTGACGGATCGTCAGCCGCCTCTGGAGGGAAGTGTTACACTCTCCCCGTAAAATTAGAAATAGGAAAAAACCGACACATCTCTGAAGTGTCTTGTGAAGTGGCTAAAGCAGGTCACTATGGAATGATAATTCCTTTTGGTTGGTGGCATCGTGAACACCCAGTGTCTCACATAGAAGATGCAGAAAATTGGACCTTCTCCGCAAAATGTTACGAAAACTGTGTGGAGGAAGATCAAGAAATAGCGGATATGTTCGAATATGACAAATCCGTCGCTTGGGATCCTAATGCCTGCCGCATCGGAAGAATCGGAGCCATCGAGAATACGGTGGAACTCAAATCATTACTGCAAGAATACTGGAATTACAAACATTTGTTTGAAGCACAGACAGCAGAAATATTAGCTCCAAGACAAACATTCGATCACGAAATCAAACTGATTCCAGGTTTAACTCCCCCCTGGGGGCCGATATATCCACTGTCCGAAAAACAGCTTAAGGCTTTACGAGAATACTTGGAAACAATGATTAAACAAGGAAAAATCACACGGAGTCAATCACCAGCAGGCGCACCTATATTGTTCGTACCTAAACCAGATGGTAGACTACGTCTAGTTGTGGATTATTGGAATCTAAATAAGATTACTATCCTCAACAAACATCCCTCTTCCACTAATGCCTGAACTCAGAGATAGAGTAGCCGGCGCAAAGATCTTCACCAAGTTAGACCTTAAGGACGGCTACCACCTGATTAGGATAAAAGAAGGAGATGAATGGAAGACAGCGTTCCGTACGAGATACGGACACTACGAATATAAGGTTACGCCTTTTGGATTGGTCAATGCTCTGGCAACCTTCCAAGATATGATGAACCAAGTTCTACAGGAATACTTGGACATCAGAGTTGTGTGTTACCTTGATGATATTCTCATCTACTTCAAGGATGAAAAGGAACACATCGAAGCTGTTAAGAAAGTTTTACAAAGTCTATCAGACTTTCAGTTAGCGGTATCGCTAAAGAAATAGACTTTCCATGCCACGGAGGTGGAATTCCTCGGTTATATGGTGGGAGTCGATGGGGTGTCTATGAGCACCCGAAAGGTGGAATCCATAATGGTCTGGAAAGCGCCTAAGTCGGTTAGAGAAGTAGAAGTCTTTATAGGGTTTGCTAACTTCTACCGGCGATTTATCAAAAACGTCTCGGCTATTTGCAAACCAATAATCAAGACATGCCAATGAAATCCAAAAAATTTCAAATGTGGAGCTGAGCAGGATATCGCTTTTAAGGAGCTAAAACACCGATTGACAACAGCCCCCATACTCCACCACTTCTTCCCAGAAAGAGAAACAGTGGTAGAAACCGACGCTAATGATTTTGCACTCGGCTGCGTCCTTTCTCAGTACTTTGAGAAAAGATTGCATCCAGTAGCTTTCCATTCCAGAAAATTAAATTCGGCGGAGCGCAATTATGAGATTCATGATAAAGAACTCCTCGCGATCCTAGAAGCTATTAAAGAATGGAGACACTACTTGATCGGAACGGAGAAACCGATCACGGTCTTTACCGACCATTCGAACCTACAATACTTCCTCACCTCAAAAGTCTGGAGTGGCCGTCAAATTCGATGTGCTCAGAAGTTGGTAGAATACAATTTTCGCATTGTATACCGACCAGGCACAAAGGGCGAAAAGCCTAATGCATCAAGCAGACAGCCGAAGTACCGTCCTGAGGAGGGAGCTGCGCATCGCGAACAGAAGATTTTAAAGGAAAAAGGTTTCTTGGTGTGACTAGTAGCGAGGGTAGGCGATGAAGGAGAGGATTGGGATGGAGATAAGGATTTGGATCTGGAACCACGAAGAGGTGGAAAGGAACCCGTGATCAGGGTCACAAGATCGAGCAAAAAAGCATATTTGCCAACAAAGGGCTCAAGAATGGCGGCAGGACATGACCGGTACGCCATAGAGAATGACATTGTCCTGAAATACGGGCAAGCATTAATAAGGATGGGAATAGGCGTGGGGCTACCCGGAGGAACTTACGGAAGAGTTGTTCCAAGAAGTAGATTAGCGGTCCGAAGCGGAATCTCCACCTGTGCAGGAGTAATTGATGCTGATTACACCGGCGAACTCAAAGTCGTTCGTTTCAACCATAAGGATGTGGACTGCCAAATAAAAATGGGCGATCGTATAGCTCAACTAGTAGTAGAAAAGGTCAACACCTCGGACATGATGGAAGTCGACGACTTGGAAGATACGGAGCAAGGAACCGCAGGATTCGGAAGCACCGATACAGCGACAAGATCCTTGATCGTCAAGGAACAGGAACCTAGCATCAGCTACCTACAAGCATCGGCTAAAGACAACGAACATTGGTACGATATTTCAGAAGTACCCAAAAAGGTTGTAATGTCCAATGCTATTATCCTGCCGAAAGGTATGAAGCAGTTCAATCCTGAATTCTTGAACGAGATACAGGCAGCTATCGGGACAGACGCAGCGTGGAGGCAACGGAGGGAAGAACTCATTAGGTTACGAGACGAAGGAAAGGATTTTCCCAAAGACTGGATCTTAACCGACGATCTACTATATTATAAGCAAAGACTGTTTGTACCAGATAGTCAAGTGCTATATACTAAGATTGCAGAAGGATGTCACGACGCAAAGGTTGCAGGACATTTCGGACAAGAAAAGACTTGGAAAATAATCATGGGAGACTTTTACTGGAAAGGACTTGCGGCATGGGTCAACGACTACGTACGATCCTGTGATGAATGCCAACATCACAAATCGCCTAGACACGCTAAGTACAGATTATTGCAACCACTGCAAATTCCCTACGCAGCATGGGCGTCCATCTCAGTGGACTTCATTACCCAACTACCAGAGTCGCAAGGTTGCACTCAGATAATGGTAGTAGTCGATCGATTCACAAAGATGGCACATTTCATCGCACTTCAGACCTCGGCTACGGCCAAGGATGTCGCAAACGCATTCCTGACAGAAGTATGGAGGCTGCACAGCCTACCAACCGAAATCGTCTCGGACAAGGACTCAAAGTTTGCAGGAGAACTTTGGGAATCCCTTTGCAAGGCGCTGGAAATTAAGCGGAGGATGTCAACGGCATACTACTGCCAGACTGACAGACAAACCGAACGTACCAACCAAGTGCTGGAACGATACCTTTGAAGTTTTGTCAATTACGATCAGGATGACTGGTATCAGCTACTACCACTAGCTGAACATACCTATAACAACTCTGCAACCAACGCTCACGGGATGTCGCCATTCTATGCGAACTATGGATTCCATCCACAAACAGAGTAGTTGAAGGAGCGCGAAGCTCAAAATCTAGGAGCAACAATTTATGCAAACTGGATTAAGACGATACATGAACAAGCAAGAGGGTCGCTAGAAAAGACACGAGAAGGGATGTCAAAATATTAGGACCGGAAAGCTCCACAACAGCCAGACTTCAAGATTGGGGACAAAGTAATGTTGAACGCCAACAACATCCGCACCCGACGCAAATCTAAGAAGCTAAGGCCAAAGCAATACGGCCCCTTCCAAATTATGGAAAGACGTGGATCCAGAGCATTCAAGCACAACATATCCGATCGATGGAACATTCATCCCGTATTCCATGTCGCATTATTGGAACCCTACCGCGAGTCAGTTCATGAAAATCGCCAACACTGCTCTAGAGAGCCGGAGGATATTGACGGCGATCTGCAATGGGAGGTTGAAAAAATCGCAAGAAGCGAAATCCGTTCTTACAGGAAACGAGTATGCGGCCGCTATCAAGAGAAGCGGTAACTGTGGTACTTCGTTAAGTGGCAAGGGTGTTCGGAAGATGAAAACACATGGGAGCCTGCCACCAGTATGGAAAATGCGGAGGAAGTTGTGAAGAATTTTAATAACGAAAATCCGGACATCCCAGGAAGGGCAGAAGTAAGATAGTGAGGAAAAGATTTTCCCACTGTTGCCAAGTAAATGCGGAAGGTTTTTTACCCTAACCACACTGAGTCTTAAAATGTAATTAAAAAGAAATTATAAAATGGTTATAAAGGCATTCGAGGGGAAGCCTGGTAGGAGGGAGCTCATATTAGGCATATGGAAATCCGAGACATGTGCACAGACCCACGGTAGGGTAACTGCGCACAGACCCTCAATTTACCGAAG
>JACCEG010000300.1:144801-154968 GCA_014065205.1 Tuber brumale | reverse complement strand
GGCACTAGGTGGCCCAGCATGAACTTGATCACTTCACGACCGAAGAGACTACTGGAACTATAGTCAACCAGACTAGAGTAATATAATAGTCTATGCGGATTTCTAAGTTAGAGAACGCTGTTTGGCATAACTAATAGCACAGTCATCCCAACGGAGGAATACTATTCCGGGTCCGCGAAAGGGTGTGATAAGTTTCAGGGTCAAACGGTGTTCGCACTTATAAGATTCTGGACGTTTGCGTATTAAAACCAGAGTGGTACTTCGGAGGCATAGTACTTAGAAGTAGTCCGCGAACACTCAGACGCTGGACATAAATATCCAAGTGCCTCCCGAGCTTTACAGACATCATCCAGCAACGGAGAAGAGATCTTATCAATATAAAATTGTTTACCTAGTAAATCTTTACCTTACTTTTATTTTATCGAGATGAGCCTTCCTCGACAGATTCTCCGAAGAAAGATTTTGGCCTACGTCCCTCGGCTACATACTTGAGTTTGGCGTCCGCCTAACACAATGAGACAGGAAAGAATCAGCTGCTGAGCCACAATATTTGGGTTCGTGAAAGTGAAGACAGAAACAAGGATTCATTCCAAGAGAGGAAGGTACGCAAACCATTGCTATACTTTTCATTTAGCCCATCTAAGGCGGCAATTCCGCAGACCTTACCATGAAACAAATCCCTGGTCGTGGAAAGACAGGAGTTTGTTATGCTGGTGGGAACGAAGTATGTGAGAGAATAGAGCAAGCTCAATCGCTTCCACAGTTTCGTGGAAGTTGTGCTCAATGAATGGGATCGGTATGTCGCGGCAGTGGAAGTAATTGAAGGGCCAGTCCATCTTGTGGAGGGGGGGAGGATCTGGGATAAAAATAGCTGGATTGTAAATAGCCACATAGACCTAGAGACCTACTATTATGTGTATTAGTATCGGGAGTGAATATGAAAATAAAAGCTCATACAGGTGGAAGGTAGAAAACTAAGCGAAGCGAAACATTAGGAGGCACAAAACATTAGAAGGTGTGAAATATTAGGAGGTGGGGGTGAGAAAGTTTGGCAAATGTGGGTCGCAATCGAGGTCCGGGTGGCAGCAGAGACTGCAGTAGACCCTCCCCGTACTCAGTTGAGCATCAAGGGCAAACCATAGTTATGTGAGAAACCAAGGAGCAAAGCACGAGTGGCGCAGGGAACAAGGGCTTGGAGTCTGGTGCAACCAGAGGACTGCGGAGAGCGCGAATGGCTGGGTCCGAGAGTTGAGGTCCAAGCTAGAACTGTTAGGCATATGGAAATCCGAGACATGTGCACAGACCTACAGAAGGGTAACTGCGCACAGACCCTCAATTTAAGGGAGTGCCAACACCCACCTCCGGCCCCCTTATGGGGCCCGCACGTCATTAGCCAGATTTCGAGAGTTGCGTCCCATAACTAAAATGTCACATCAATGAAGCCCACTTCATAACACCATATACGTCGCCGCCGTCCGTCCGACCGCATGCTGTTCGCAGGATATATGAGAGGGGACCTTTGGCGACATCTGGGAAGTGGAACGGAGGAAACCAGGTGGAGGCGCATTGAGATAGTAGGCTTCAAAGTTGGGCTTCCTAAACTACAGGCCGAAGGTGACGGGGCGTTTTCGGAGAAATACTCTGGGAGGATATCCCAGTAGTGAAAGCTATTAGGGGTATACCGAATCCACCCATACCCTTCTGAGATCAGCTGTAGGTTGGTTGGTCCTAGTAATAGGACCCCTCTACGGAGGCCGGCGGACCAAGCGGAAGCAGGCTCAGAATGGACGACCTAGATAAGTCGGAGCCCCTTAAGACGCTGATGCGTTGGGCTCGGACTTGCGATTGGCGCTAGGTGGCCCGGCATGAACCTGATCACTTCATGACCGAAGAGACGACTGGACGATAGTCAATAAGACTAAAGTCATATAAAGGTCTATGCGGACATCTAAGTTGGAGACGGCTGTTTGGTATAACAAATAGCGCAGTCATCTCAATGGAGGAATACTATTCCGAGTCTGCGAAAGGGTGTGATAAGTTTCAGGGTCAAACGGTGTTCGCACTTATAAGATTCTGGATGTTTGCGTATTAAAGACAGGATGGTACTTCGGAGGCATAGTAGTTAGAAGTAGTCCGCGAACACTCAGACACGGGATATAAATATCGAAGTGCCTCCCGAGCTTTACAGACATCATCAAGCAATGGAGAAGAGATCTTATCAATATAAAATTGTTTACCTTATAAATCTTTACGTTACTCCTATTTTATCGAGACGAGCCTTCCTCGACAGATTCTCCGAACAAAGATTTGGCCTACGTCCCTCGGTTATATACTTGAGTTTGGCGTCCGCCTAACAGCATATTGATAGTTCTCCTGTTACCAAGGCTCACTATAGGAACTACGAGCTCACTTCAAACTCCACCCTCACCTCAGACTTCGATTACATTTTGGAAGCACCTCACTCTCCAATGTATATTCATTCCTTCGAAGAAATATTTGATACCGCGCTGTTCGAGATTGAAGAAGAATATACGCAGGAACCCTCGTAGTTCACAGTACCTTTCGGGATCCCAACGAGGGATCAATTCAATAGCATATATCGTACCTGGCACAGTTCGGATTTTGAGTGGAATTCGACCGAGTCGGAAAGTTTCATCGACTGGAGCACCCTGTGCTCTTTAAAAACGGACGAGAAGGAAAAGGAAAGCCCAGGCACAGTCATCCGGGGGCCTGACATCCCCTCGGCCTGGGCCTAATACACACTTATATGTACTATAAGTACATCCTAAACCTCGAGAAAAAAGAGTTTCAGGTTTTAAGTCCAGTGTCGGACCAACTGAACCCTTTTATACCTACACCCCTAGAGTATCTCCAACGTTGGATACCTTACATACGATTCCTTAAACCTTTTCAAGGATATCGAGAACTCTGGTACGAAGTACTAGTAATCACTCATCCAGGGCTACTAGAGCAGCTAGCCTATCTGGAAAGTATCACAATGGCGGAGATACCTCAGGACCTAAGGAAAAGAATAACGGCGGGTGAACCTATGGATACCCGACCCAACACCACGGATAAAGCGGAAGATTCCGCCATTCATAGTCCCTTCCCTTCAACACCTCAAGAACCTTCATTCCGCAGAGGAGGCATACCCTCTCACCGATCCTCTAGTGTCGCGAGCACTCATAGAATATCAAGAGTCCCCACACCGAGGCCAGGGGAACATGCCGCAAACTTAGCCAGACTGGCTGAGCGTCTTGGGATAACCTTGGGTCAGATAAGACAAGACATAGATACGTCCCTTGACCAAGCCAATATCGCCTTCAAACATTTGAAGGGAGCTACCCAAGACAATACCTTAAAATTAATTAAGGTTCAACAGCAAATCGCCGACGGACAAGATGTCCACGATAATGACATTGCAATCTTGTTGATGCAGCTGGCAGGCGTCGAAAGCGAAGTCAAGGGGATACAAGAAGAGATGTTGGGAGAAGTCGCAAAGAAGATTGACGCTCAGGAATGGCGTCAACAGGAACATGAAGAGGTAACCATGAGGTTACATGGAACCCTGGGGGGGGAAAACCAAGCGGCATTGGCGCGAGACCAGACTCTGGAACAAATGGTCCTCAGTCTAAGAGCGGAATTTGTCGAATTCCAGGACCAAAGTGTCACGGGCGAAAGAGAAGTCAATCGCACTCTAGAACAATTGCGCACGGATCAGAACACGCGCTAAGCGGAGATTCGCAGGTCTCAAGACCAGCAACAACTGCAAAATATCTAAACAAACCAAACCCTTAAAGGCTTAACAGCGGCAATAAATCGAGTATTAGCCACTGCACCAAGTCCCGCAGCTTCAGGGCCCTTACCTTTACCCGCAGTCCAAGAAACGGACGACGAGGAGTACTACGCTCCACCTTCGCGTAGGGAAAAGGGAAAAGGCAGAAAAGCCGCTGATGCATTCCCCTCAGGTACCCAAGGAGGTAACCCAGGGGAACCTAGTGACGATGACGAGGACGATGATGATGAGAGAGGTAGGAGGAGAGGAGGCCCTAGCCGAGGCAGGCGAGGACGAACACCAGAACAGTCTGGTATGGCAGAGACACTTGCCAACGCGACAGCACTGAACATTAAGCGACCATAACAGCCTCCTCCATTCTTCGAAGATAAACGCGCACAAGACATATATGTGTGGATCCTTCAATGCACCAACTATTTCGAACAGAACCCACGAATCTGGGACGATGCACGAGAAAATATTATATATGCACTTAGTCGTACAAGAGGAGAAATAGTCCTTCCTTATACCGTTTGGTACAGGAAGGCTATGGACGGACTTCATGGGGAAACCCAGCAACCAGAGTTGGCCACATGGACCCACTTTGAAAATGATATGATCAAGCGATTCGCCCCGGTAGAAGCCGAAAGACTAGCCCTTCGCGCAATAAAACTAGTCACGTACGACCGCAGTATTGAACACTATCTGACAGTGATGCACAATCATAACATTCGTGCACGCATGACGGGAGAATCCTGGAGAGAGGTAGTCGAAGACAAACTTCTGGAACAAATTGTTCGCAGGATGTCAGCCCTGCAATACACGACGGACCAGGAATGGGAAGAGGCACTAAGGCTATGCGGGTGGTCAGAAGAAGGATTGCTAGCCAGAAAGAAAATTGGACGTGACCAACTGTCCAAGCCTAAAATAGTCTAAGAAGTCAAAAGGGAAGACCGACGGGACTCTAAACCAAAGCGACAAAGGGATACTAAACCTTATGTCAAAGGAGGTGGAGCCCCACCACGAAAAAGGAAAAGGGATGAGGAACTGGAGAAGCCCAGGAAAAGGTTGGGAGGTGCGACAAAACCCACCTACACAAACTTCGCCCAAGCCCTTACCGGTATCCCACAAAGTGTGATAGACACGCGGAGGAAAGAACGTGATTGCACACATTGTAGAAAGAAAAACCACACCGATCAGACGTGTTAGGGAGACGCCCATATATCGGCGGCAACGGTCAGCTCAAGAGCGATAAAAATGGGAATTCGACGAGCAAGATCGCCTATTGTAAAGCCTAAATTAGCTCGCAGAGTCGCAAGCGGCCAGAACCCAGCCCGGATAAGTAAGATTTGGGAACTGGCAGACGAGGAAGAACTGACCACGGTCAGTTCATGGGCACCAACGGCGACGGCGATTGGGTATTCAGTGTCCTGATGGAGCTGGAAGCGAAATAGGGAACCCCCTTTGGCTGGGGTGTATTGGGTACCGACCACGACGGGGATCGGGTAGTCCGTGTGCAACTACGGGAGTCAAAACTCAAAATGATCAAAGCGGCACGAAGCAAGTCTCTCCTTTTAGGATCAACGCAAGTAGGCTCTAAGTGAAGGGACCCCATGAGGGACTTATGAGCGTGAACACAAGAATCAATATATGGAGAGTCTTGATCGAAGGAGAGGATAGTTGACTTGCCCACATGGCCTGGGAGCCAATAGTACGAAGTTCCTGGAGTCACCTGGTGGTTGCCTGCTACTTATGTGCAAGCAAGTTACTATACCGAAGAAGGTGGGACATAGCAATGCAAGATCTACCTGATAACAATACACGACAGGAGGACAACCGACGCGGGCTGTTTCACCTATCACACGAGTCTGAGTCGTATTATAGGTATGTACTATCTTGCCTTCTGGCCAGAGTGTGGGATAGGGATGTGCCGCTTTAGTGCGCAAGGCCCCTCTGAGGGAGCTGGACGGATAACCGAAATCCTAAGGGAAAGGACTCGGTGAATACGGGAACCCCACACAAGGGGAGTAAAATGGCTAATACCCGCCCTAAAATCTGCGATGAGCCTAGGTCTGGTGTGTCGGGAGAAGGCAACCAGCCTGAACACTGGTTGTGGAACAATAAGCGTATCGGTGAAACGCCGCTTAAGTATGTAGACCCAGATTGTTAGAGCTAAAGAATTACTAGTTTGTCTGAGGAGACCTCAATGGTCAAAGCTACGCGGGCGTAGTAACAAACATTCTGTTACCTACACCCCCACCAACGATGCCTAATCGAAAAAACGAAGAAAGTCTCATCCGTGCCAAGCGCGTAGAGCTAGACGCTCCAAAACCAGAACGATACAACTGTCCGGAGGGGATCGCTTACCTCCATATACATGATAAGCGATACAAAGTTAAAGTCTTGTTAGATTCGGGATCCAATGTATTGCTTATCAACAAGGACCTAGTTGAAGACCTTCGCATTCCCTCTATTGAACGCGACAATGCAGTTGATATCTTAGGCTTTGACGGATCGTCCGCCGCATCTCGCGAGAAGTGTTACACCCTTCCAATAAAATTGGAAATAGGAAACAACCGACACATGTCTGAAGTGTCGTGTGAAGTGGCTAAAGCAGGTCACTATGGAATGATAATTCCTTTTGGTTGGTGGCATCGTGAACACCCAGTGTCTCACATAGAAGATGCAGAAAATTGGACCTTCTCCGCAAAATGTTGTGAAAACTGTGTGGAAGAAGCTGAAGGAATAGCGGATATGTTAGAATATGACGAATCCGTCGCTTGGGATCCTAATGCCTGCCGCATCGGAACAATCATAGCCATTGAGAATACGGTGGAACTCGAATCATTACCGAAAGAATACTGGAATTACAAACATTTGTTTGAAGCACAGACGGCAGAAAAGCTAGCTCCTAGACGGACATTTGATCATGAAATTAAGTTGATTCCAGGATCAACTCCCCCCTGGGGGCCGATATATCCACTATCCGAAAAACAGCTTAAGGCGTTACGAGAATACTTGGAGACAATGATCAGACAAGGAAAAATCACACGGAGCCAATCGCCAGCTGGCGCGCCTATATTATTCGTACCTAAACCAGATTGTAGATTACGTTTAGTGGTAGATTATCGAAATCTGAATAAGATTACTATCCTCAACAAACATCCCCTGCCACTAATGTCCGAACTCAGAGATAGAGTAGCCGGCGCAAAGATCTTCACCAAGTTAGACCTTAAGGACAGCTACCACCTGATTAGGATAAAAGAAGGTGATGAATGGAAGACAGCATTCCGTACGAGATACGGACACTACAAATATAAGGTTATGCCTTTTGGATTTGTTAATGCTACGGCAACCTTCCAAGATATGATGAACCAAGTTCTACAGCAATACTTGGACGTCGGAGTTGTGTGTTACCTTGATGATATTCTCATCTACTCAAAGGATGAAAAAGAGCACATCGAAGCGGTTAAGAAAGTTTTACAAAGTCTATCAGACTTTCAGTTAGCGGTATCGCTAAAGAAATCGACCTTCCATGCCACAGAGGTGGAATTCCTTGGTTATATGGTGGCGGTCGATGGGGTGTCTATGAGTACCCGAATGGTGGAATCCATAATGGTTTGGAAAGCGCCTAAATCAGTTCGAGAAGTACAAGTCTTTATGGGGTTTGCTAACTTCTACTGACAATTTATAAAAAACTTCTCGGATATTTGCAAGCCAATAACTGAGACACTGCAAGGAAATCCTAAGAATTTTAAATGAGCAATTGAATAAGACACTGCTTGCGAAGAACGAAAGCACCGATTCACCACAGCCCCCATACTCCCCCATTTTTTCCCAGAAAGAGAAACGGTGGTAGAAACGGACGCCAGCGATTTTGCACTTGGCTGCGTCGTTTCTCAGTACTTTGAGAAAAGATTACATCCAGTAGCTTTGCATTCAAGAAAATCAAACTCGGCGGAGCTCAATTATGAGATTCATGATAAAGAACTTCTCGCAATCCTCGAAGCCTTTAAGGAATGGAGACACTACTTGATCGGAACAGAAAAACCGATTACAGTCTTTACCAACCATCAGAACCTACAATACTTCCTCACCTCAAAAGTCTGGAGTGGCCATCATATCCGATGGGCTCAGAAGTTAGTAGAATACAATTTCCGTATTGTATACCGACCAGGCGCGAAGGGCGGAAAGCCTGACGCATTGAGCCGACGGCCGGAGTACCGTCCTGAGGAGGGAGCAACGCATTGTGAACAGAAAACTTTGAAGGAAGAAAATTTCTTAGTATTGTTAGTAGCGAGGGTAGGCGATGAGGGAGAAGACTGGGATGGAGATACGGATTTGGACTTGGAACCTCGAAGAGGTAGAAAGGAACCCGTTATTAGGGTCAAGAGATTGAGCAAAAAGGCATACTTGCCAACAAAGGGCTCAAGGATGGCAGTAGGACATGACCTGTACGCCATGGAAGACGACATTGTCCCGAAATATGGACAACCATTAATAAGAACTGGTATGCCAGTAGGACTACGCGAAGGAACTTACGGAAGAGTTGCCACAAGAAGCGGATTAGCGGTCCGTAGCGGAATCTCCACCGGCGCAGGAGTAATCGATGCGGATTACAACGGCAAACTCAAAGTTCTACTTTTCAACCATAAGGATGTGGACTGCCAAATAAAAATGGGCGATCCCATAGCTCAGTTGGTGGTAGAAAAAGTCAACACCTCAGATTTGATGGAAGTAGACAACTTGGAGGACACAGAACAAGGTACCGCGGGATTCGGGAGCACCGATATAGCCACGAGATCCTTGATCGTCAAGGAACAGGAACCTAGCATCAGCTACCTACAGGCATCGGCTAAAGACAACGAACATTGGTACGATATTTCAGAAGTACCCGAAAAGGTTCTGATGTCAAATGCTATTATCCTGCAAAAAAGTATGCAGCAGTTCAATCCTGAATTCCTAAGCGAGATACAGGCAGCTATCGGGACAGATGTAGTTTGGAGGCAACAGAGAGAAGAACTCATTAGGTTATGAGTCGAAGGAAAGGATTTTCCCAAAGACTGGACCTTAACCGACGATCTATTGTATTATAAGCAAAGACTATTTGTACCAAACAGTCTGGCGCTATATACCAAGATTGCAGAAGGATGTTATGATGTAAAATTTGCAGGACATTTCGGACAAGAAAAAACTTTGGAAATAATCATGAGAGACTTCTACTAGAAAGGACTTGCGGCATGGGTCAATGACTACGTACGATCCTGTGATGAATGCCAACATAACAAATCGCCTAGACATGCTTAGTACGGATTACTGCAAGCATTGCAAATACCCTACGCGGCATGGGCATCTATCTCGGTTGACTTCATCACACAACTACGAGAGTCACAAGGGTGTACTCAGATAATGGTAGTAGTCGATTGGTTCACAAAGATGGCACATTTCATCGGACTTCAAACCTCGGCTACGGCCAAGGATGTCGCAAATGCATTCCTGAAAGAAGTATGGAGGCTGCACGGCCTACCAACCGAAATCGTCTCGGACATGGATTCAAAGTTTGCAGGAGAATTGTGGGAATCTCTTTGCAAGGCGCTGGAAATTAAGCGAAGAATGTCAACAGCATACCACCCTCAGACTGACGGACAAACTGAATGTACCAACCAAGTTCTGGAAGGTTTCCTTCGAAGTTTTGTCAATTACGATCAGGATGATTGGTATCAGCTGCTACCGCTAGCTGAACATGCCTATAACAACTCCGCAACCAACGCTCACGGGTTGTCACCATTCTATGCAAACTACGGATTCCATCCACAGACAGAGTGGATGAAGGAGCGTGAAGCTCAAAATCCAGGAGCTACACTTTATGCAAACTGGATTAAGACGATATATGAACAAGCAAGAGGGTCACTAGAAAAGACAGGAGAAGGGATGTCGAAATATTATGACCGAAAAGCTCGACAACAGCCGGACTTCAAGATCGGGAACCAAGTAATGTTGAACGCAAAAAACATCCGCACCTGACGGAAATCCCAGAAGCTAAGTCCAAAGCTATACGGCCTTTTCCAAATTATGGAAAAACGCGGATCCAGAGCGTTCAAGATCAACATATCCGATCGATGGAACATTCATCCTGTATTCCATGTCGCACTCTTAGAACCCTACCGCCAGTCAGTTCATGACAATCGCCAACAACCCTGTAGAGAACCTGTAACTGGTACTGGTTACTGGTTTAGGATTTTTCATGTATCAGTTGATACTGTTTGAGTTTTGAAATTGTTTCAGGAAACGAGGTGCGCCTCTAGCCTGATAGTATAGGGTTTGATACTCTATATGTTTTATGTTTGGTTTCGAGTATCGGTTTGATACTCTATATGTTTTATGTTTGGTTT
>JACCEG010000300.1:78538-143538 GCA_014065205.1 Tuber brumale | reverse complement strand
AGAAATACTCTAGGAGGATATCCCAGTAGTGAAAGCTATTAGGGGTATACCGAATCCACCCATACCCTTCTGAGATCAGCTGTAGGTTGGTTGGTCCTAGTAATAGGACCCCTCTACGGAGGCCGGCGGACCAAGCGGAAGCATGCTCAGAATGGAAGACCTAGATAAGTCGGAGACCCTTAAGACGCTGACCCATCGGGCTTGGACTTGCGATTGGCACTAGGCGGCCCGGCATGAACCTGATCACTTCGTGACCGAAGAGACGACTGGACGATAGTCAACAAGACTAAAGTCATATAAAGCTCTATGCAGACATCTAAGTTGGAGACACGCTCCGCTTCCACTATTTTCCCCCCCCTACATTTCTTGCTCAATCTCAACACCATCAGCGTCCGGTGTACACACACGATCTAGCTATTCCCGAAGCCTTTGGCTGGGGCCTCTCTACCTAGTCAAAGATGACCTCGTCTTCGGTCCCCCTTCCCCCTTCGGAACACTCCTCGATATCAGGAATCCGCCCCCATGTCCTTCTACTACTCGCTCTGCTCGAGAATGCGATGACAGACGCGGGCGTATCCCCACAACTCTTCCCACCGATCAGCTCCGGAGAACTAGACGACCTCTCGCCAGGCGAAGCCGTCATTCTCCCCCTCCTATGTACCTCACTTCTCGCGTCCCGTCTGACCACCCCCCTCCCCCAACCAACACGCCACCAACCGCCCCCACCCCAACAAAACGCACCCATGCAACCCTCAACAGGGGCGGCTCGGGTAGCCCCATCCCAAAAAGGTTAAGAGAGGGCCCAGGCCCAATCAGACTCAAGCCTCGCCGACAAGCTCACACCACTCTACGAGGGTGGGGGTGACACGGACTTCCCCTCCTACAGTACCAAAGATAGTAAGTGGTACGGAAACCCGGCCGCTTACGCGGCGAAATTCCCTCGCTCGTGGGAGGCCCAAGCCTTCAGGGACGGAAAATACCCTCCCGTCTCAGAGTTCCACCCTACGCCTTCACCGATGGCCCAGCCAGGCCCCTCCTCCTCCTACGCTCAGGCCACTTCAACTGGTCAGAAGAGGAAAGGCAGGACTAACAAAGGCAAAAACGCCCCGACCGCCGCCCAGATTGCGTCTGGCATGGCCGATAGTGCCCCGGTTAGGGGACCTAAGAGCCTTCCGGCAGCCGAGAGACGCTTCTTTGCCCCTCGCTCGTCCCCCTCACCTCACCCCAAGGCTGAACTTATAGCTGCCTCCTTCCCCGACTCCGCCGCCTCAGTCTTGAGAGAGGCCGGCTGCAATCTTCCCCTATCATTCTCTGCCCGTGTAAACGACAGAGGAGCGATAACCCTCCTGGCCCTCTCACCCTTCGTTCCTTCCACTTCCTACGCTCCATACTACGAAGCTCTCTCTGCCAAACTGAACCAGTCTTTCCCCATCGGAGACTCCCCCTGGCTCCCCTTCCTCCCAGCACCGAACGAAGTGCAATTGGCTGTTCACTCCCTCCCCATCACATACCGCCCGGAAGACGACGACGACCTCTTCCGGTCCCTTTCAAACACCATACTTAACGTAAAGAACGTTCAGATCTTCTCTGCCCGCTACCTCAACCCCGACCGAGGCTCCCGAGTCCTGAAAAAGGCAACCGCGGTTGTTGTCACTGTCGCCCCGGAAAATGAGACCGCAATGCTGGGCAACTCCTACCTCTACTCCTCTCGATGCAAGGTCGAGAGGGCATACTCGGCTAATGGCCTCACTCAATGCCGTAACTGTAACGAATACGGTCACCACTCGGCTAGATGCAAGGTTGATGATCCAATCTGCCCCATCTGCGCACTCTCCCACAGAAAGCAGGCACACAGGTGCCAGAACCCCACCTGCCCGAAGGGCGGAAACCTCAGAGCGGTCTCCAGCTGCTGCCCAACCTCCCCCCCCCTCTGTGCGGTCTGCAAGGGCCCCCACCTGGCCTTCGCTCGAGAATGCCCATCGTGACTTGCCCCCCCTGCTCTCCGTAGGGAACCCCCTCTATCGCAGGATGAGGAAAGAATGGACACGACGAACGACTCCGGCGAGGGTCCTTCAACTGGTGCACGACCCCTCCTACCCCCCATCGATTTTGAGACACCCCGTCCTAGGCGTGGTGATGCCCCCCCAGCACGTCCCCCCAGCAAATGTTCCGAAACCCCAAGGAGGTGCCCTGCCGAACCCCGCATGGCAGGCAACTCCCACTCCTGTCCCACAACCTGAGACGCCGCAAGGCGTGTAATGATTGGTCACTCCTCCCCTTTGAGTTCCGTGCTGGCGACAGGCTCCAATAATCCGATATCCATTCTTCAACACAACTGTTTGGGAAGCTGGGATGTGTTTCTCTCCTTATTTAATTCCTTTTCTTTGTTGGATAACCCCCCCACCCTTGTTGCTCTTCAAGACCCACCAATGTACCATGGCAAACCTCCTTCGTTTTCAGGTTTTAAGCCTTTCATCCCCCCATGCCCTAACGGTGGAAAACCCAGGGTGGCATGCTACCTTCATCTTTCCTCCACTCAACAGCTCTCGGTCCTTCCTGTTTTTTCTGACGCCAGGGACTGGATAGCGGTGGACTTTTTTTTCCTCAATTGGGTTTTTTGACTCCTTTGTAACCAAGTTTCGCGTGATAAACCTTTACAGCACTTGGGATGGTTCCCCCTTCAAAATGACCATCTCCCCTGATTTAGCGTTTCCTCCCACGTCATCCCCCACGCTGGTAGTTGGGGACTTCAACATCCACCACCCTTCCGCCGACCCAGGTCGTTTCTTCTCGATTCAAGACCTTGGAACGTCCTCTCCCTTCTTCGAGAAGGCCGCCAATGAAGGGTTCTGCCTGCTGAACACGCCTGGCACCCTCACCTATTTTCCGTTCGACACAAACTTCCGCCCCTCAGTGATAGACCTGGCCTTTGCCAATGCCCCCCTCACCCCCAGCTTCCAGTCCTGGAGCACGCCTCTTCCTCCAACGGGCTCGGACCATGTCCCAATCCTAATCAAGCTTTCGGAACCTTTGGCCCGACCTCCACCCCCATCTCCCTCGTGTACGAAAACCGACTGGCAAGCCCTCGAAGAGAGGCTGAAGGAAATGGTCATTCGCCCCCCCCCCTCCCACCCTACTCCGCACACACTCTCATCCTAGTTCGACATGGCCCTAGACAGGTTAAGGTCCCAGATCAAATGTCACACCCCCGACAAAAGGCCCTCCAACAGGTCAAAGCCTTGGTGGTCCCCCGACCTGACGGCACAGAGGTCAGCCATCCACTCCACCGTCCGAGCAGCCCGCAGAGACCTCCTCCCCTCGTCCAAAGAACTGTGCAGGAAAGCACGCCTCCTCTGCTTCAAGGCGATCAAGAAAGCCAAAAACGATTATTGGAAGAACTTCCTACAGACAGCGAACCCCCAGACCCTCTGGACGGCGAAGAGATTCGCGTTCGGCAAACCGCCCGACAGGTTCCCCCAGATCCCGGGGGCTGAAAACCCCTCTGATATCAACAAGGCCCTCCTGAAGCATTTCTTCCCTGAGAAGAGATCCTCTCCCCCCCCCAGCATCCTACGAGAGTTTAGAGACGTCCCGGAGTTATCGGCGGATGAGATATCTGCGGCACTGCGGAAATCCTCTTCGTCCTCCGCCCCCGGCCCTGACCAGATCCCCTACTCGGTCTGGAAGAAGGTCCACCTGATAAACCCGAACATCCTCACCTCCCTCCTGAGCCCTCTCATCCGGTATGGGCACCACCCTTCGTCCCTGAAGAGGGCGAACGGTATAGTGCTGGACAAGCCTGGCAAACCCNTTTGTGATTGCGAGTTTTTGAGATTAAGGTTTTTCTTTATGCCATAGCTAGCGCTGCATGCAAGTTCTTGTACCGTAAACAAAGAATATATGAAGATAAAAAATAAACATAAAAAATAAAAATAAAAATAAAAAGTAAAAAGTCCGCGTAGATAGGCAGCGGCCACCTTATCCAATGAGGTCCCACTATTCATGCGCCCCAAGCTCAAGGTCTCGACCCTTTTCCCGGACATCAAAGGAGGCTTCGACAACGTCTTGGCCCCGACACTTTGCGACAGACTCGCCACTAAGGCGGTCAACCCATACATGGTCTCGTGGATAAGGTCTTTCCTCCACGGCCGCACCTGCCGCCTGGTTTTTCAGGGCGCGCCTCAGGTATTCTCTCAGGTCTCGGTCGGAACCCCCCAGGGGTCTCCGATCTCTCCCCTGCTCTTTGTGATATACGTATCCACCCTACACTTCCCGGTCCCCAGGGGACTCATACTCTCCTACGTCGACGATTTCGCGGTCACGGTTGCCTCGGGCTCTTACCGAAGGAACATCCAGAGACTGCAAGGTATCACCAAAATCCTGCAAAGGAAGGCCGACAAGCTGGGCGTGTCTTTCTCTATCCTGAAAACGGAGCTGATGCACTGGGAGACCCCCTCGCAGAAGGTCCCCCCACCGCCAATCCCGGTCCTCCTGGATGACCAGGTTTTCCGCCCCTCCAAACTGGTACGCTGGCTAGGTTACTGGTTCGAACCATCCTCAACTTCGGGCACAAGAGGCACGACGGCCCACTTCGTCAGGAGACTCGGCCTAGCTCAAGGCGCCTTCGCAACAATCAAAAGGCTATCAAGGCCCGGTAAAGGCCTCCCACCTTTCCTCTGCCACCGACTGGCATCATCCTTAATCTCCCCAATCCTCCTCTACGGAGCCGACCTCTTCTCCGCGAGTCTCACCCTCCTCGACCGCATGTCCGTCTTCTGGAGATCAGTCCAGAGATGGGTCACGAACTGTTTCTCCTCGACTCCGTTAGGCGCGCTTGCTTGCAAGTCGGCCCTGCCTCCCATGCCCCTCCTGATTCGGTACCGACAGAGACTTGCAGCTATACGACTAGTCTGCCTCCCCCCGGAGGCCAACCCGGCAACTGCCAGGCTCCACCGCACGTTCCCAACTTCGTCCCCCTTCAGGGCTATCGACGACCACCGTCACCACACGCGAGGCCTCACATCGGTCTATGCCCCCCTCTCATGGAGGTCCCCAGTCCCCTCCCCACCCATAAGAAAACACCTGCCGATCGATGCAATCGCTCGCCGGACCCTCTTGTTCATCCCCGCCTCTGGTCCGTTACCGGTGGCCTCCCCCGACCTCCTCCCTCCTGCCTGTCTTCCCATTAGGGAGGGTACCCCCTCTTACATATCGATCAAAGCGCGCATTAGATCAGCTTTAGTCAAGGACTGGAATGATGAGTTCCCGCCGCCCCCGACCTATCCCTACCCTGTGTCCCTATCGCCCCACCCTTTCATGGGGCTTGGCAGGTTCATAGCGGGGAGGATCCACCAGATGCGCTCGGGCAAAAGCTACCTCGCCGCCCATCCATCGTGGTTCACGGAAGACCCATCTCCCCTCTGCCCACTTTGTGAGAAAGATGAGGAGGACTTCGACCACGCCATCCTGACCTGCAAGTCCCGCAGAGTACCTCATGAGCGCCACCTCCAGGGGCTCACTTCGTTAGATAGGGACAGCCCACTCTGGTCTATGCCCGCTGCCCTCAACTCCCTCGCCAGATACATAAACGTTACAGCGACTGGTTTTCCCCCCGGTATGCCCCCAGCGGAAGGGGACACCGTACACCCCCCGGACGCAGAGGCGTCTGCGCTACCGATTCATGGTTTCGTTCCCTGAAAGGGACTTGCTTTTCTCTTGTTTTGTTCTCCTAGGTTAGCTAGGGAATAGTTTTTTGTCATGATTATGTTTTTTATTGTTTTATTTCCGTAGGGATTTAGTGTCGGCTATCGGACACAGTTAGGAGGCTTTTATAGTTTGGTGCGATTATTTCTTTTGTGACTGCGAGCTTTTGAGATTAAGGTTTTTCTTTATGCCATAGCTAGCGCTGCATGCAAGTTCTTGTACCGTAAACAAAGAATACATGAAGATAAAAAAAAAAGAAAAAAAAAAAAAAAACATCTAAGTTGGAGACGGCTGTTTGGTATAACAAATAGCGCAGTCATCTCAACGGAGGAATACTATTCCGAGTCCGCGAAAGGGTGTGATAAGTTTCAGGGTCAAACGGTGTTCGCACTTATAAGATTCTGGACGTTTGCGTATTAAAGCCAGGATGGTACTTCGGAGGCATAGTAGTTAGAAGTAGTCCGCGAACACTCAGACACGGGATATAAATATCGGAGTACCTCCCGAGCTTTACAGACATCATCAAGCAACGGAGAAGAGATCTTATCAATATAAAATTGTTTACCTTATAAATCTTTACCTTACCCCTATTTTATCAAGATGAGCCTTCCTCGACAGATTCTCCGAACAAAGATTTGGCCTACGTCCCACGGTTATATACTTGAGTTTGGCGTCCGCCTAACAAGAACGCAACCGGAAGCTCATGATCCAAATGGGGAATGAGCGAAAGTAGCAAGGTTCACAGCAATGTGGACCCAGGTAGATAGAGGGCCACAAAAAAGTGAACCCTGGGGGAGCCAGGGTCACAGGAGGATGGACCAGGAGATCAATGGGCCATGAACACGCGGACTAGCGGGTTCGGAGGAGACAAGGCGGTGGACCAGGAGAAGTCAGGGTCATAGGAGGATGGACTAGAAGATTAATGGGCCATGAACACGTGGATCCGGGGATTCGGTGGAGACAAGGTGGCGGACCAGGGGTATTCAGGACCACCCAAGCACGGAGCTGGAGAGTGATTGTCCACCTAAGCACGGACCAGAAAAGTAAAGCTCTGCGCAAGCACGGACCTAGAGGGTCAAGGTCTATACAAGGGCAGCCAAAGAGAATCTGGGTCCGTGGATGGAAGAACCAGTGGGAAATGAAGGCGTACGGGTCTAGAGGAGAGAGAAACAGGGGCGAACAGGCAGGAAATAGGGTCCGCTAGAGAGCTACAAGGGAGACCAGGAGCACGGAATGATGAGCCCGTAACACCAAGAGGCACAGGCGGGAACCGGTATCGCGGAATAGAGGATTAGAACAGGTATACAATTTGCTGATGAGGATTGCTGGCTATTCCATCTTGCGCGTAGGTGTTTCTTTGGCACTTCGAACTGCTATGCAATAGCAGTCACATTTGGATTTCCTTCTCCACTGAGCACCTCAATTGCTTCTTGGATTCGGGCTTTGATTGTAGAGTAAGCTTCAGCAGATATAATGAGGTGGTGGTGGTATAGCGCATGGTTGAGAGAGCAGAATTGTGATTGACTAAGTATTGTTGTGTTGAGCTGTCCATCTCGTTGAACTGTCCGGCACTCCATAGGAGTGCCGTCCAACTTCGAGGGTCGCTTAGCATCTTTTGAAGTGGCAGGAACCTTGGCACGGTTATATGAGTGACACCCTGTCGAGAGCAAACTGAGGGTGTGGTATTTGGACCTCGTACTGTGCTCCATGGTGCTGGAGGGGTTCGTTGGAGCGCTGGAGGTGAGGGGAGCTTTTGGGAGGCCTTAAATTCCGCATTGGCATGGCAACGCAGGGGTAGGTTAAAGCGGACGATCTGCCAATTTCAGTTTCGGAGCTACAGGAACGACAAGTATACTCGGGTACCAGGGTTAGTCCGTGAACACTTCCAATAACTGGCGGTAGTTTGTATGCAGCTAAGCCTTTAACTTGCGAAAGAGAAGAAATTCCGTGAACAGTTTGCGATTTTTTATTCGCCAGGAGGGGTATTTTGGGCAACTTGACCAATACAACGTGTTTACGGACTAACCCTGGTACCCGAGTACAAGTGCTGTTAGCGATCTTGTGGAGATTGCTGCGTGCTTCTGGCGCACTTGGCTGTTTTCTTGTAGCTGTTTTCTTGTAGGAGTTCCTCTGCACTGAGGTTTGATCTTCACTACTGGTACTGTGTGTGTATCGTACTGTACGGGTTTTACTCATACAGAGGTGAGGGCCGGTTAATGCTGCTGGTAGACGAAATGCGGCCAGCACTACTATCTACTTGTAGAATCTACTAGAATGGGTGTTTTAATGTTTTGGCATATCTGTGATGGAGGGCTGGTGGAAAGGGGAGCTGAGAAAGCTCGGTCCAGTGCTCTTACATGCAATTGATATTTGTTAGTAGTGGGCGGGGTGCCCTGCTTTCTTGAAAGCGGTCGAACGAAAGCAAGTTCCCCAAGGCATCAGGGAGGAGTCATCTCTAGTTCTGCACTTTCTTTGTTTCGCGATGGGGGGGGAGGGGTCTTGCCTGGATGCGGAAACCTGCTTTGTGCACGCGGGAAGCCTGATAGAGCACTGTATGATACATCAATGGTGTTAGCAGGTGTAGGTACTGGGGCTATCCGTATGGGAGTTCGGGTATACCGGTAGGGGAGTCAGTCAACAAGTCTTGGCTGTTAGACTATGTATTTCGTCTTATGAGTGCGGCCGATAGATATATTAGTCACGTGAGTCTGATAAGAGATTTTTGCTAGCAAGCCTCGCCAACAGTATCTTATCAGACTCACGTGACTAATAAATCTATCGGCCGCACTCGTATAGACGGGGACGCAGCTGGGAAATACAATGATTGATCCTCCTTAGACTACATCAACACGCACGTCCTCACACCACTACGTTTACAAATGGTAAGTGCCCTCCATCTGGATAACGAAATCCACGCCTTGTCACCTGACTTACATACTTCTCTAAAGTACTTAAGATTGACGCGTACCCCGCACTCTGGACTCTTTCTCCTCTTCTTCAATTCTCCTGCCTACGCACTCAACTCTCTCCCGACTACAATTCACAAATCTAAGCTTCATACCAGAAAAGAAATGTCTTCCAACAACAACGGATACAACAACGGATACAACAACGGATACAACAACGGATACTCCTGCAAGTTCTCCGGGACCAATAGCGAGGTTTGCCTCCCCCCGCTTTCCTTTATTGTTGTTTACAAGTAAAATTCACTGAAGGCTGATAGGGTAACCACTACTGTGCCCGCGACTATGGTAGCGGAGCTGCAAATTCTAACACGTATCACTACTCTAATAGTAAGTCGTTCTGATATACCTCTGGTTTTTATTGTTGTTGGGGGTCAATATGCTGACTTGAAGCTTCACCGGTAGGTGACGGGAGTTACTATTATAGTAATGCCAATGTGAGTTTTTTTCTCCAAAGGGTATCATATTATCATACCAAAGGTCAGGATATTAATACCGGGTATAGGGCTCTACCTATTATAGTAGCCCGAGCGGTAATAGCATCTATAAGCCTCCTTTTAGCGGCAGTGGCTCTTGGAGGAAGTAAACACGACTTGTCATGTCGTGGAATGCCAGTGCGATGATGGTGATGATGATGATGGGTGTTGGTATCACTGTTTTCCTTGCTCAAGTGGCGGTTCCTTAGTGTTTTTGGCGGATAAGTTAGGGGAGATCAATTGAAACGAAATCTTTTTTTTCCCTAGTTAACTTTGAGCTAAACTCTCACGCCCCATCGATCATTGACAAGCTCTAGCTTTTTGTGGGCTGAAAGGGAGGTGAGGGGATGGACGCTGTGATAAGTAGATGACCGGAATACCCTTGGTCTGGTATGACTTAGGCAGCAGCAGGCCACCCGGACCAGTAAACGGCAATTAATCATTATCGGTAGCACAAGTTGTATCGTAGAAGGTGATAGATCTGTCATGGTACAAGTACCCTCAAGCTGGGTAGGTTCCTAGTGGCGGTTACAAGCGTCATGTGTGTCGTACATGGTCTTTCCTGATCCTTTCGACCCGCGAGCCGAGGGAGATCTCTTTCATGGGGTTGATTCAGCTGGTGTTGTGGAACTTTTCCAACTTTGTGCGAAAAATATACCGGTATGATAGAACGGTTGAGTAGCTTGGAGTTCGATATCACCTTACTTCAAAGTTGACAACTCTCCCCCTGGTTCAATCATATATTCGCAACTGACTACGGGACAACCACCGAACCGGTGTTGTGTTTGGGGCGTCGCTCGCTCTCTCAAGGCATTTGGGGTGCAGGCTACTGGGTAAGGGAAATGAAGCATTTTCTGATTTGCCTGTTCGGTGAACGATGAATATGATATGATACAGCACAACCCGTACTGCACCGAAATAGAAATGCTTAAGTGGCAGCATGGGCGCGGCAGATTACCGGTATTTGGTGTGGCTGATTATGTAAAGCCACAGTGCTGGGCTAGGTGGAAGGAAAGGAGTTGGGGAGAGAAAAAAAAAAGAGAACCTCCTTTGCAGCTCTCTATTCGCGAGAATAGCTAGGGAAACGCTCTTCCTAGCGGGTTCACTTATCATTCTACCGCCACCACCACCGGTACTCACCCATCCCACCCCTGAAAAAGGGAGTAGTCTCGATAGCTCCCACTCTTCACACTTCCTTCCTCCATTTCCCCTTAACCCGCCTTCCTGTTCACCCTTACATTAGAAACACGGACCTATACGCCATTCCATTCATCCTCGCCATCCCTTTCTTCACCCACTTTCTTTGGCCTTGAACTCCCTTCGCCGTCCGCCCCCCAGAGGGCTCCCTCCATACCACATCGTCCATCGCCCACGATGCGCTTTTCAACATCTATTTCATTACTATTCGCTGCTCTTGCGACCCCACTAGTGGTCGGAGAGCCTATCCAGGCCGCTCAGACTGTTAGTGCTGCTACTTCGCCGGCGAGGGCTGAATCGGAAGTCAAGGCCCCTGATATCATCGAGTTGACAACGGGGAACTTCTGGACAACTATCGGGAAGGGTTACTGGTGAGCTATTTCCGTTTCTCCGTTGGGAGGGAGTTATTTTTGTCTTTCTTCCTGTTTATTTGTACTTTTAATCACTATAACCATTGGTCCTGCGTGCTACCCACGCATGGTGGGGAGGGTTACGATCTATTTAGGTCATCCTCGTTTTTCCCCCTTTCCTATTTCCTGGCCCTGCTATAGTAGCTTCGGCAGCGGTTTATCGTGAGGCTGACTTTGGATTTGTTATCATTTTCAAGGTTTGTGAAGGGGTACTCGCCGACGTGTCCACACTGTATCAAGGCCGCCCCTATATGGAAGCAATTGCACGACAAGTACGCGACCCAGGTGGTAGATTCGGGGGCTCCCCCTTCACCCAATTCGGATCCCGGATCCCCGTCTTCTAGTCCAACCTTCACGGAGAAATATGACTTTCACTTTGCCAATATTAATTGCGTTTCCTATGGTGATATCTGTGTCGACAAAAAGGTTGGAATTGAGGTGTTCCCCAGCTTCATCCTCTTCAAGGATGGAAAGGCTATCGAGCAGTACCCGATAGAAGCGGACCGCACTGTGGAGGATATGTCTAAATTCGTCGATAAGTACATTGTGGAAATCGCTGCCAAGTCAAACCGCAATCTCGCTCTCCCGAAAACCATTTACGATGAATCGAAGAACCCTGAGGGTAAGAGTGTCGCATTGACTGCGGATGATTTCTTGAAAGGGGTTATCGGGACCGGTGATGGGTGGTTTATCAAGTTTTATGCTCCTTGGTGCCAGCACTGCCAGGCATTGGCTTCAACATGGGCCGAGCTTGGTCGTGAGATGAAGAACCAGCTTAACATTGGTGAGATCAATTGCGAGAGCGATAGGCGTCTTTGCAAGGAACTCAAGGTTCGCGGATATCCGACTATTATATATTTCCAGCACGGTGAAAGGATTGAGTACAACGGTCTTCGTGGCCTCGGAGATCTTGTCTCGTTTGCCAAGAAAGCTGTCGATTCCAGCATTAAGGAAATTGAGTTCACCGACTTTGAGGAGATGGAGAAGGGCGGTATGGAGGTTGCTTTCTTGTTCTTTTACGATTCTGCCACCACCACCGAAGACTTCAAGGCTATGGAGAGGCTTCCCTTGGTGCTTATTGGCCATGCTCCTCTCTTGAAGACTAAGAGTGAGCTTCTCGCTAGACGTTTTAGAATAACCACATGGCCCAGGCTTATAGTTGTTCGTGACGGCCACCCGAGCTATTTCCCGGGTATCTCCCCGGGTGCGATTCGTGATTTTGGCCGCGTCACCGGATGGGCGCGCACTGTTTGGCTTCCCATCCTCCCCGAACTCTCTGCATCCAACTCGCATGAAGTTATGAATGGGAAGACCGTTGTTCTCGGTATATTATCTAGGGATAGGCCCAAGGACTTTGCCGCTGCGAAGAAGGAGCTCAAGGCGGCTGCCCTAGAGTTTATGGATCAGCGCCAGCTTCAGGAGAAGAACGAGAAGCAGGAGTTGAGAGATAAAAAGCAACTTCGAATTGAAGAGGCTGAAGACAGGAATGACCAAAGGGCGCTCAGGGCCGCGAAGAACATGAAGATCAACTTGGAGAAGAAGAAGGAAGTTGGCTTCGCCTGGGTTGATGGCGTCTTTTGGGAACGCTGGGTCAGGACTACGTATGGTATTAACGTTGGGGAGATGGGCGAGAGAATTATCGTTAACGAGGAAGATGTCAGTTCTCGCTACCCTTCCCAATCAATTCATTGAGCTGATATGTTGTAGACCAAACAATATTGGGATACCACGCTCGAGGGCACTGCCATTGTTCCCTCGCGCTCGACTATCCTCGACACCCTCAAGGCTGTCATTGCTGAGCATCCCCGCATCAGAAGTAAGAGTACTACGAATAGGTTCGAGACCGCGTATTACCAGATCAGGGCTAAGATTTCCAACCATCCTTTGGTCTCGTGGTTCCTCCTTGCCTCTGTCGTTATCGCGTTGGCCGTTTGGGGCCGTGGGCGAATGAAGAGGCGGGGCACTGGTGGATTCTTTAGGCTTGAGTCTACCAAGGAGGAGGGTGTTGGTGGAAAGGTTGATTAATTGAGTAGGGGGCGCAGTGTCGCTGTGCTGGGAGGGAAATAGGATGGGGGTGGAGTAATATCTAAATGAGCATGGGTTTTTGTTTTCTTGTCTCTTATTCACCTTTTTTGTGTATCTTGCGAATTCATCTTTGTTTCTATTTCTACTGATGGCTGTCTTGGGATTTTTTCACCTTCTATTTCGTTTCCTTAGACTTGGATCGGAAGATGAAGGGTTGGGCATTGATCTTTGGATTGGGGGGGGGGCTAAAATGAAGCTCTCATGAAGGTAGTATCGATTATTTTATGGGATTCGGCTATCGCTGATGTGTGGGGATAGGTGGATTGGCGGGTCCCTAGGGCATTGGAATGGAAAGGAGTGGGGGGATAGCAGGGCAATATAATTTTCACTCTCCCATAAGGCAGTTGACGGTGTAGCGGGGGTTACGGGCGCACGAAACGGCAACAACGGAAGCCTCTTTCGCAAGTAACGATTCGGATACTCTCTATAGCCCACTCGAGGACTGCCTAGAGATACTCGCAGAAGGAAACCTTAGATTTGGATTGTTCAAGGAGGGACGCATCATATCACCCGTACGTGTTGGTCTACGTTAATCGATGGATCAATCAAATCAGTAATGAGAAGAAACCCCCTCACAGCTTTCTGTTTAATTTTTAAACGCAACCACTCCCTCACACTCATACACAAACTCCCTCACCCAACCCTGTAGCCGGTAGCAGCAATGCTTCCTGCTTCCCTCCGTCAACGCCAAAGCGATGAAAGGTAGGATTTGTCCAGGCCCAGCTTCTCCTTAATCATCTCCAATAGCGCCAAGTTCTCCCGATTCAATGGCATTCCCTGAATCATATGGTCCGAGCAGTTAAGGTAGCGCGCGTCGGCTTCCTGGTGCGCCATACCCTTAACAAGTGTCCAGGCATCGAATTTCATTTTACCCTGTTGCAACAATTTAGTGCCATGTACGGGGGGGTAAGTTGGAGGGGGGACAAACCTCGGGGTCGAGGACTGGTCTGGAGCCTGTGACGTCGCCCACCTTAGCTTGTTTGTAAAGGCTATACGCCTTTCTTGTCATAAATCTCGATTGTCCTGTGTGTGTTGGGGCGAAGAGGAGAAGTTACATACTAGCAGCTTCATGCCGGGGTCATCATACCCGGTTAGATTTCTAACCCTCTCGGCGGCAGTGTTGAAGGCGGAGGTAGGGTTGTAACTGCTGGTCATTTGGGGGTTTGTATGTTTTATAGGGTTGGGATGAGATGGATAGATGGTTTGGATGGATAGGGTGGAGTGGGTAGGTGGGGTTGGGGGAATTAAGTACTCGCTGGGGAGAGGGGAGGAGTATAGACGCGGGGTAGGCACTAGAGACTTTGCGATTTTGCATCCAGAGTCAAATCCAAGCGATCTCATTGGCCCAGAACCCTGTTTGACCCACATCCAGAGTCTTTTCGCAAAGTCTCTACTGTCTACCCGCGTATGAGTAAGTGGCTGCACAGGTAAGCACATTGGAAGGTTGGAGTGGTTAATTGGGGAGGTTGGAGTTATTAAGCGGTGGGAGCAGGGATTTACGGGTGGGTGGCGTCGTATTACGGGTTGGGGAAAGCGTTGAGGTGTAGTCGAGGCTTGCTACACTGCTGGCAGAGAGGGGCACAGTGCTGGTTGGAGAGAGGCACAATGCCGGTAGGGAGGGGCACAGTGCTTGGTGTGGGTTGGTGTTTGTGAACACGACTGCTATTGCATACCGCCAAACTTTGGGGACTGCTGGTGGAGTTTTGCTAGAGGATACTGGTTAGGTACAAGTACACCTAGGCTAAATATACTCGAGTATTATATCAAGGCTTTCTGCTCGAATCTGGGGGGAGTAGAGACTTTGCGAAAAGACTCTGGATGTGGGTCAAAGGAGGTTCTGGGCCAATGAGATCGCTAGGATTTGACTCTGGATGTGAAATCGCAAAGTCTCTAGTATGTAGTAGTAGTTGTTTATAAACATCTAGCCCACTACCGGTACCAGTGGCGTTTCGTAAGGCATTTCGCCTTGTACTTGTAGAGTATAGAATTTGTTGTTTGGTAGGGAGAGCTTGGCGCGAAAATTTTCGCATAATCATTAATTTATACTTGTATGATAATTCTCTGACGTTTGCAAGAACGACCGGGTCCGCATACTGGTATCCTAAATTACCCGAGTGCCGCCGGTACACTCCTGTCCGCAAAGTTTCCGCGGAAAGTGGGGTATGCTGTACCGAACATGGTGGTTCGGAATTCCCTACTAGTACTGTGCTTGTACGTTACTTTAAAGGGGGGGGGGCAAAGGGAAAAGGCAAAAAAAAAAAGAGCTGCTCAGTCCCACTGAGAGGTATACAGAAAGCACAGAAATGCCAGGCCTTACCAGAGAAGGTAAGTCCAACGACATACAGTACCGTAAAAAAAAACTTTGATGTTAAGTTGATTAGGTACGGTTTTTATGATACCGATACCGTACTCGAGTACTGTACCGTACTGTGGCAGGGTCTTGGCGGCAAGGAAAGGATTAGGATGATGCAAGGCAATCGATCGAGGTACCGTAAATACTTTGGATCAACTTATTATATTATAGAAAGTATGCTAGAGCGGGTCGGGAGATGTGATTAAGGCACAGGGAGGGTCATATTATATTTATTTTTGCCTTTCAGAGGGCTGACTGAGAGGCACAGCTTGGTCTGCATCTTTTTCGAACCCTTTCAACGTTCAAGGGATGGAAATGTTGGACTACGGTAATTACCAACTGGTTCACTGTCCAATTATATTTGAGATTCTGGGGTATCATACTTTTTTCTTTTTTTTTCTTTTTTCTTTCCAAATCCTTACACTCCCCCCCCCCCTCCCCTCCGCACACCCAGAATGATATGTTTGAGGTGGGTTGGGCTGGGTTGCAAGGTATCCTCCCTACCGGTATTATACCAGTACTGTACTGTACTCTACACTCGTCCTATGGTATGGGTAGAGTATAAGATAGTGTAGTGACAAAGCCTATCGTACCTTTTTCTGTGGGTGTCCATGCAAATTCCCTGTGCCTACCCTGGAACTTAGAGCTCTTTGGTGCGGAATTTCCCACTCTAGACATGTCCTGGCTTAAATAAATCATTGGGCCCTTGGATTCTCAGCTGCTTGGGCGCGTCTATGCGGTGTGATCGGTCGTGAGGGCGGGCATATAAAAGTTTAAAACTAGAATGGCCGGTTTCCTTAGCGTTTTGTTGTGGTTTTTCTGTGTTGCTGTAAGGTGCGATGATCGGCCGGCGGTGGGCCATATCTGAGAACCATAGCTCTGTGTGGTAAGAGAAAACAGCAATACAGTTCATGCCTCAGTCAATCTGCGCCCCCGTAGGCGCCTCATGCACAAAGGCTGAATACTGTAGACTCAATATTAGAAACGTTGACGTGTCATATAGGGAGAGCTTCCATGAAATTGGTCGAGCCTAGCTCCTATAACATCATCCAGACAAGGGGTTCCGTTTGGTGGAAGTAGATTGTTGTTATCATACAGGACAGTAAACCCTCGCCCCCCGAGTCTTCTCTTATATTGAGAGCCCACTGTTACATGCTCAGCCCAAACATCGCACAACAAACCACCAATGTTAGACATAAACCATCACTCGGCAGTCTCATCAGGATGGTCAAACCAGAATGTTACGCAACGAGCCGCCGATCCCTCTTTGATGTATTCCTCCGGGGTAGCCGGCTCGAGGATATCGTGTACAAAAGGTGCGCTGCCGAAATTAGTTCGAATTTTATCCCCAGGCGCGAGTCTGGCTATTGGACGTAATTTTCCGCGGATCCCGGGCAATGGTTTACCTGTATCTGTTAGTACTGTGAGAGCCGATAATGAATAGGTGCCTACCGGCTCGTTTTCCGTTCAGTGTGAACGAGGCTGCGCCTCGCACCCGGTCGAAATGACAGCCTATGATGTCGTTGGTAGTAAAATCCGGAACGGATTTCGTGTGACAATCCTCTTCTGCGTAGATGCGTCCTGGAGCATAGGCCCAGGAACGGAGCATTTGTCCGGGGAGAGAATTGTAGAGTTCGAAGCCATCGCTGACGTAGTGGTACATGGCATCCACGAAGCCAATTTGGCAGCCGTCTGATCCGTTCAAGATGTGAACCTCGAAGTAGTAGTCGTCCAGGACCGGAGTTATAGGGAATTTTGCCCGGAGTTGCTTTTCAGAAGCCGAGACTGGGGAATGTGTTAGCCTAGGGTGATCATGGTGCTGGGAAATTGGTTGCTTACAATTCTCAACTTCACATCCATCTTCACTAATTTTCAGCCCTGTTGAGTTATTAATAGCCTCCCACCCCCCCGGCCCCGTTCCCGCAATATTCATGATTTCCGATTTTTCAACATCCCCGAGTGCCGCCAGTAGTCCCTCCACAGAGCCCTCCTTCAAATACTGCATAGCGTAAAACATCGGGGTCCAGCCATGTTCATCTTTGGCACGGGGATCCGCCCCTTCGCGAAGCAGAATCTCGCTAATCTTTGGAAACCCCTTTGCAGTTGCAAGGTGAAACGAAGCCCCCAATTCCAGCGAGTCCTTTTTCCTATTTCTGAGTAGCAACTCCACCGTTTTGGCCTGCCCATAGAAAGCAGCCCCCTCCAGTACTGGCACAAAAACCTCATCTCTCAAAAGGATCTCCATAGCTTCCGGCTTCTGTAACATGCATTGAAGAGTTTTGACTCTGCCGTACTCTGCCGTAACCTGTAGAGTCCTGGGGAAATGCTCATTTTTATCACAGATGATCTGGGAACCATGTTTCTCTATGAGTATCTGTGCGGTTCTGTCGAATCCCATAATCGCAGCACGAATAATCAACAGCCAGAAGCGCTCGCTATCCTGAGATTTTGTGAAGTGCTTCGAACACAGGATTGTATTGGCGGCGCCCTCGTGCTTATTCCACATGGCCCCAAGGATGGATTGCTGGTACCGGTCGATATCTGGGCTATCGCCTGTTCTTTCCTCGGCTTCCAAAAGTGCCTTCACGCAGTCTACATGCCCATTTTGCGCTGCAGCTATCATTGCGTCGCTCTTCCCTATCGGGGTTGTATTTGCACCACGCTCTAGGAGGGCTTTAATGGTTTTAACGTGTCCATATTGCGCTGCGGCTTGGAGTGGCGTGAAGAGCGGGCCACCGTAATGATTGACGTCAGCGCCCCCCCCAATTATCCCTTTAAGCACTTGCCAGAGACCGAGCGCAGAAGCGTAGTATAGTGTAGCTGTCGAGGAGTTCTCCGGCTTTAGGTAATCAGTGACATTCCCAGGGTTGAAGCACTCCGCCTGCCGCCATGAAATGAAATTCAGATTACTATCATTACAGTAAAATTGTGCAAGGAGGACATCCAGGATCTGATCTGAACCGTATTTGTACTTGAGTACGTGTTTCCAGCCGTGTTTAGCAGCATACAGATATAGAGGGTACTCTTTTTGCCGGAGACTAAACTCAGCAGTAGTGGCGCAAGGACCTGTGCTGAAATCCTCGAGTAGTAAATATGTGTATGTGATCTTTGCGAGCTCAGTATTTCCCGGAGTTTCAGCGATATAGTAGTATGATGCTTTGCTTTTAGCCAAATTAGGTGACGACAAGTATTCCTTTACCGTGAAGTGTGCTAATCCTGCTATGTTCTTCTCGTTCCTCTCAACGAGCCCACCGCAGATGTCTAGAATATCTTCTTCATCGTTAAGTCTATTATCGGGATCCATCCGCTTGGATCCAATCTCTATCGCTAGGCCTTCTCTTATCTCGGAAAGTGTCAAGTCTCGGTCACCACATACCAAGAATCGAAACACTTGTAGTGCGAGCTCGCGGTCTTCCTCTGCTATGTTGCATAGAATTCTTTCGTACGTTTCATCCAGGGTTGGGGGAAGTGATTCTAGGGCGGATTTGACAGCTTTATCGCTTCTAAGTTTACCGATCTGGTCTAGGCAGCATTTTGCCCAACGGAACCTTCACAAATGATTAGAATGGCCCGCTGAAGCTAGTGGACAACAATAATCACACATTCCGCGAGCTCCCTTTACCAAAGCGTCGATGATCTCGTGCTTAATGCTACTGGATAGACGTTTCAACTTTCCGTTTCGCTCAATCCCATCAGAGATGTATAGCTCAATATCCTTCGCAACATCCGTCTTCCGTATGCCAAGACTGGGTAGGCCCTCGAAGTGAAGCTTTATATTGAGATGATCCCGGCTGACGATCAAAATATTGATATTGCTCAGGCCTGAGAGCTCCCTTAAGGTTTCTAGCATGATGGGTTGTAAGCTATCTCTGCACTCGTCCAATGCATCAACAACAATCGCAAGCTTAGGAATCCGTCTCAAAAGCTGGTGAAGGGTTTTAATGAGACCTGATAGCTTCGGCGGACCGTCCCGCGATGTCCCCCAAAAGAAGCGCTCCACATCCAGAGGCACGGTAAGCTTCTGATTTGCTATTTGCCAAATGATCGATCCTATGAGGCTTGTCGCGTTTTGCTTGGATACTTCCTTGAAGTCGCAATAGAAATATGCGAGCATTGAACCGGGCTCTTTAGCAAACTTTGTGGAGATATGCTCGATCACCGTAGACCTTGGAGGGACCGATCAGCAACTACTCCCTATGGGTACTAGGAGAGCTTCTCACGTGAGGATCGTTTTCCCCGCGCCAGCTTTTCTATAATTAGCAACTGCCTACCGTCTCACCAATTGAAGCTTCGCAGGATGTATGGAGGGAAACTAACGGATCCCATGCAACCAGAGAAACGATTTGCTCCCTCCCAGCCAGTCTTGAAATTCCTTCCCTTCGGTGAACCAACGCCCAGTGCCATACTTGCACAGCTTTCTCGCAGCCAAATGATTGGATTGTGGGTCTGCTGGGGAAAGCCAATTTTGGATTCTCTCTTGCGTAGCACCTAGAGACATTAGTAAAGAGCAAAGGGCAATGTGATCCGAAAGTGTGGAGAGCGGTGGACAAAGACATATTATAGAGATGGACACCACAGTGCCCGAAGAATTCACGCTTGATATCTTTCTCTTCTATGATTGGGGTGCCCGGCAACGCCGTCAATCCAGCATCCAAATCGCCCAGAAGCTCCACAACTTGGTAGGAATAGAGAACAACCTACTATAGACAGCCTGCTTCTCATCCTGCTTATTCAAGAGTTGAATTGCCTTAATATCCTCTACATCATTTCGAATCTCCCATGCCAATGACCTAATGTCCGATCAGATATACGCCCACTCCACTCAATCAAAAGATTCACCAAACACTTACACCTCATCCACGGCCAAGGCAACCTCAAACAACGACTTATGCCTCTCCAACCGCTCACACCACTCCTTCGTTGTCTTCTCCTTCAATGGCCAGCAGAGCCTCCAAGCACCTCGCCTCCTACTCGACGCATCGTACTTCTGTAAATCCCTTAACATTCCCTCCATCAACTTCCTACACTGCGCGACAGGCTCGCACATAGTTCTTATAAGATTTCCGGAACTCCCATTATTGGTTCTCGTATTGGAAACAGGGTCGCCGACTAGCCTGTTTACAGCGTGCAGGACGCCGCTGAGTGCCGTGACTTCTCGTACCAGGCGTTGGAGTTCGGGTGGGGATTGAGCGGAGCTGGAGCCGTATTGGTATCCTGTGGTAAGGAGTTTGCCGGCGAGCGAGAGCACCGCTATGATATTGGCAGTTAACGAGAGGCCCTCCATGATCACGTGCGTGTTAGGCACCGGTATGCTGCGACTTGGGAGTGGCACCAAATGAAAAATTAGGCGAAGTCTTATATAAAAATTAAATTCAGACTCCCTCTAGGAAAGGAGGGGCGCGTGGGACTTTCAGAGTCCCAAAGTCGGAGGATTGCCTCAGTGGAAGGATCTAAAGAAGAGAGTGGGGAATGGTAGGCAGTTAGCTAGGCAGCAGTGCCGCTACTAGAATCTAACTTTCCAGCTACGGTACTCGAGTGTCGGTAGTCCTGTCATATCACACGGGCTTAACAGAAGCAAAAGGAAATGTGGAAAGAAAAAAAAGAAGAAAAACTGCATCTAAGCGCCAGCAAAACTTCGAACGGAATTCGCATAATAACCACCAATTCAGTGTATCCGTCGGCAACTCACAACGGGACACACCCCAAAAACCTCGGGCCTGCATACAACTATCTAAGCATCACAAACTTGTACTTGGGTCTCAGGGTAAATACTAAAATAAAGGAAATGACTATTATCCCGTGGTGTGTCTGGGACAGTCAAATTCGTAGCCAGGCACACATAGGCCGGATCAGTCAGCAGCTAGCGATTTCGGGTTATTTTTATTTTTTATTTTTTATTTTTAATCATTTTTATTTAGTATTAAGGAACAAGGTCACGTCAGCGCAAGCTATGTAGACCTAAACCTCCACCCCTGCCCCGGCTCAGAAAGGCTGAAGAAAAACCGTCTAACTACAAGACCAGTCGGTGTAAAAAACTCCCCCAAACCACAACCGCTACAGTATACACGAATCCAAAAACCTCCACAGACGCGCGACGTAAGAGAAATCCCAAACCCCAACAGTGAACCAACCAAAACAACAGAAAGAAACCCAAACTAATGAAAACCCATAAACCATCCAGCCTAGGTCACCCGGTCGCAACCTAAGGATCTTTCATCACAGAACCGGACCCGAGCACTAAATAGGATAATTTTACCCTGGGCAACGGGGGTAAGGGAACCAAAAGTAGGGGAAAGCCCAACCGAAGCAGGAGGTAGGCGTGTGGCAGGGCCCGAGAACCCCCAGAGGTCCGCTGGAAATCCAGACGTGGTGGGGGGGCCAGCAGCCGAAGTGCTGACCAGAGAGAGGTGGTAGTAAGGTACCAGCTGGGGGGGGTTGTACTGGTCCGAGACCAGCAGGAAGTATAGAAGGCAGTAAGGTGCCAGCTAAGGTGGGGGGGTAGCAGTAGGGTGCCAGCCTATGGTAGCAGTAGGGTACCAGCTGATCGCACCGAGGGAGTGTGGAGGAGGGGTAGACTCAGGTGTCAAAACAACTGTCGGAATCGTGTTCGTGTCTTGCTAGGTGGCCTCCAGCAAGCCCCAGACAAAGCCAGCAGTTTTACCATGTCTCTCATGTAGTCCCTTATTCTACGAGAGATAGTGTCACTATAGTGGATGGGATACCACCTGCTGAAGCGATGAGTGAGGAAGGAGGGTGGCGTAATTGACTGTAGCCTGTTGAGGAGACCCGACACAACTCCCCAGTTTCTTTAAAGGAGGGATACAGGAATCCATCGTAAACGCGTACCGCAAACCGTAGTCCCAGCCGTCTGTTGTGATGAAAAGTGGGAAACCCGACCGTGCTGATGCTAAGCGAGGCCTAGCAAAAGCGGGGTAAGGGAGGTACCCAGCATCGTGAGATGCTGGAAGAAGAGGGTGGGGTATTCCCCGAAGGTAAACCTCAAAGGGAGAGGGCAGTAGAGATGGACTCGAAGTCTAAAAGGATGAACAGTGATAGCCTACACCCCCCCCAAGGGGAGGGTGCAGACCGAAAAAGTGGTGATAGTTTGGTGTGGTGTTGAGTTTATCCCAATTAGGAAATAAATTTTAATCACTAGAGGTGTAGCGGAGACGGAGGATGAGTGATTTCGGGTTCTAAATATCAGCTTTTTAATGTTCAACTGACTCATCATAGTAGAAACAATTGATTTCCAGTGAATTACAATATTCGGTGTGCCTGACTACGAATTTGACTGTTTCAGACACACCAAGGGATAGTGGGTATTCTCCATTTTTTCCCTAATCCAGGCTCACCCTGAATTGAGGGGTCTATTGAGAAACTCAAGTCTTGTTAGTCTTTAGAATCTGCGGCCTCGGTGTACTTGTTCCTGATAGGAAATGTCAACTAGTCAGGTGGAGAAGTTAGGCAGAAGTAGTGTAATACTAGCCTGAGGGTTCTAGTTGCTTGAAATGTTTTGTAGGATTAACCTCTATCAAGGAAGTAGTAACGTATGCGACGGGAAAGCTGGCCATGATCGGGAAGTTGGCTAGCATTTACACAGAAAATGCAGTTCATTCTTGTAACCACCTCTCAGAAGATACGGTAAGCATGGGTTTAATGGGCTTTGTTCCATACCGATGGTGGTAAGTAGTGAAGCAAAGTCTGGAGACCTTAACCAAGGTTGTTGAATAGACTTCTTACTATATCACCACCACTAAAGTCATGGAGATGTTTGGTGAATCTCAAATTAAAGATTCTTGAAGCGAACTGAAGAAAGTAACTGTTCAACCAAGTATATTGAAAACTCTGTCTATCAAAGTCTGCTTCTTCTAGCTTGAAGAATAGCAGACTTAAATACACTTCTTAGACTACTTAGAGCCTTACTTCTCATAACATATAAGACTCCCAAATGGTAGCCTTGAAACCAAATATAAAACATATAAACTATCAAACCAATACTCAAAACCAAACATAAAACATATAGAGTATCAAACTGATACTTGAAACCAAACATAAAACATATAGAGTATCAAACTAATACTCAAAACCAAACATAAAACATATAGAGTATCAAACCAATACTCAAAACCAAACATAAAACATATAGAGTATCAAACTGATACTCGAAACCAACCATAAAACATATAGAGTATCAAACCGATACTATCAGGCTAGAGGCACACCTGGTTTCCTGCAACAAATTCAAAACTCAAACAGTATCAACTGATACCTGAAAATCCTAAATCAGTAACTGGTAACCAGTACCAGTTATATCCTGAAAACAAAATAAAACCAGTCTTTTAAAACATAACAAGAAAATTCCTAATCCTCGCTATCGTAATCAGAATTCAAATAAGGATCCCAAAAACCTCTATCAACTGTGGGTACATCCTGATAGCTCTCAAAGCCAACCTTAGTAGGAGAATAACACATAGGAATAAAACCAGAAAATACCATAGAAAACTCATCTCCTGGCATGTTATCGGTCCACCATGCTTGAACCAAATCCATCGCATGTTCTAATCCTTCCACCGGTTCCCAGCTATTCTCGCTTGCTGGATATCCTTTCCAACTAACCAAGAACTGTCCCTTTCCATATCGTTCCCTATAATCGATGACTGATTGAACTTCCCATTCCGGTTCTTCATTGATGAGAATAGGTGCCGGCTTTGCAAATGCACATCCGGGAAATCGGAAATCGTCATTAGGGTGGTAAGGTTTGACTACCAAACTGTGGAATACTCCTTTCTTTCTCCGGTCCATTCTTGCATCCATGCTAACCGTATAGTTCTGGGTGTGTTTGTCAAATTCGAGTACTGTAAAAGGGCCTCGCCAGTGTGGCTGCAATTTCCGAGATCTGCCAGATTCTGTCGCAAACTGGTCCCCAGAAACCATAATCCTTTCCCCAATCTTGACAGGTTTGTGTGAGTTCCTCCTCGTAATTGCCACTCTGTTTGATCTTGCTCTAGCCAACTGTAATGCTTGGTATGCCCCATTTCTGATCTCCTTGTGCTGATTGTAGTAATCATCGGATGCAGGTCCTGTGGTAGCATTGACTTTATAGGTATCGAGTAGTTGCTATTCTCGTCCATACACAGCCTTATATAGGGACATTCCAATAGTATCGGAGTGACCTGCATTGGAGTAAGCTGTTACTTCAGGGAGGGAGGTAAGCCAGTTGGTCTGGCGTGCATTCACAACATTCCTTAATGCTGTTTTCAGTTCTCGTATCTTCCTTTCTGCTTGTCCATTGGTCTGGTGGTGGCCAGATGTAGCCATAATGTGTTGGACTCCTATCGTCTTCAATATTTGTTTCCAAAACCGGGAAGTGAACCAAGGGTCAGCATCACTAACAATCGACGTAGGTATTCCATGAGGGGTGAAAATATGGTGAAGGAGTAATTCCATTGTCTAAATTGCAGTAGTGTTTACTGATGTTGGTATCAACCAGCTGAAACCAACTGCTCTATCTACTACCACTAATACTGAATCATATCCTTTCAGTTTAGTGAAGGGACCCATGAAATCGATAGCGTAGCTCGAAAATATCTCACAGGAAAAGGGAAGCATGCGGGTGTTGCCGGTAGGTAATGTAGTCCTTTCCCGATTTAGTTGACATATGTCACATTGCTGGACAAAGTCCTTGAAATCCTTCCTCATTTTGGGCCAATAGATGTATTCCGTTACGTACCGGAGGTTTCAATCAGCGCTATGGTGTCCTTTATTATGTATTTTCCCTATCATCAGTTCACTTAGCATTTCTCCATTCACTCCATAACCTTTCAGAATGTATAAGCAATCTTCTCCACCTCTTGTGGTGGCGTAAAGTAGACTGTTATACATTCTGTAATGTTGCATCATTCTTGTTCATGAAGTGTGGTTGGAATCCTTCGTTAGTTGGTAGATGGTGTCATTTCTACAGCCCCTAGTCAGAAGTGTTCACGATAGCTTAGTAAGCACCTTGCCAAATGACAGATCACTAACTCAGAGTTGTTCACGACTGTAGTACTTGCTACACAACAGCATCCACACTGCCTTTGTTTTTACAATCTGCCCTCTTTAAATTTCAATTGGTTAACTGATCGGGATATTCCAATGCTGCCTTGAAAAACAAAAAAACCGCACCTTCAAGACCTCTCGAAGAGAAATCACCAATGCTGAAAATAGCATGATAATTGCCTTTTTCTACTGCCTCTAGAATATTGCCCTTGTTGCTGAAACTATTGGCCGGCCATGGACCACTATTAAAAGCTTCCTTGCTCACATATATGATCATCAATTCCAGGAAAATATTCCTCACCCCAGTCGCCCTCTTGTTCTCAGCCAACAACAGCATCACACAATTATCCAGGCAGCCAAATCCAACCGGAAAATGACCAGATGTAACTTCCAGGATAAATATGCACCAGGTATTTCACTTTCTAAAGGTAACAAAAGAAAACTCACCATTCTTGTACTACCCTAAGTGATAGGACATGATTCTCTAACAAATTTATAGTGGATAGAGTACTCAGAGAAGCCAATGTCAAGAAATTACTAGCCAAATCAAGACCCAGACTCAAACCTGACCACATTGCTAAGAGGTTGAAGTGGGCTACAACTCATAAGAATTTGACAGTTGAAGGTTTTGAGAAAGTCGTCTGGAGTGATGAGTGCAGTGTGGAGAAATCCAAGAATCCAAAGCAGCACTGGGTTTTCAGAGAACCTAGAGAGAAGTGGCTGGCTGATTGTATTCAGCCAAAGGAGAAGGATAAAGGAATTCCACTTATTGTATGGTGTTGCTTTTGGGGTAAGAGAGAAGGCTCTTTAGTTCCTATCACTCAAAATATCAACAAGATCAGGTATATTAGGCTCTTGAGAAGACATCTTTTTCCTGTTATTGATCAGATGAATTCTTTTGGTATGGAAGATATCTTGTTTCAGCAAGGCAATGCTCCTGTTCACAAGGCTTATAATGTCATGGATTGGTTGGAGAGAAATTCTATTGAGGTAGTGGAACACCCCCCATACTCCCCTGATTTAAATCCTATTGAGCATGCATGGGTTGAGCTCAAAAAGCGATTACACTAGCAGTATCCAAGGATTCTAGATACCCTAGGAGGAAAAGAAGCTATTAAGAAGAGACTTGCACAAGTATTACCCCTGGTTTGGGAGACCATTCTTGAAAAGTTTTTTGAAAAGTTGTAGAAATCAGTGCCTGATAGAGTATCTGCAGTTTTGGAGGCAAAGAGAGGCTATACAAGGTATTAGCTAGCATTCTTAACTTTAATTTATATTTTTATTATTTAATTTATCTACAGAGTTGATGATTGAGGGATGATTGTGGACAATGCATCGTTGTTGCACACGGGTACGAACGAATGAACGAACGAAGGAATAAACGAATGAACACTTGGAAAATTCATTGCTACTGGTCACCCCACTACCCCACCCTCGGCCTATGGCGCAATACCTAATTATACATGTTTCGAATCACGAACACTTCTGACTAGGGGTGATATATCCCTTGACCATCTGTTTTCTCCAAATGTTTTTCATATCATCAACTCCTTAGATGATATCCCTTTTATCTACCTCTTTGTCTAATACCATTACCTCCTCCTGTTTATCAGGTATTTCATAAAATTTGCAGAGCTTGTACTTCTTATAAGGTAGTGAGGGTAGTTCCACTACTGCAACCTCATTCAGGTATACGAGAGGCCCTCTATAGAGGGGTTCGTAGTGGTGTTGTTCAGGAGACTCGGGATCGTGATATTTGGTAAGGGAGGTGTCACAGCCTAATGCCTTTTTAATATATTCCTTGATGGCTCGGATATCGAGGTGGGAGTGGGGTAAATGATTGTCTTTGTCATTGCAATCATCGTTAGTGTTTAGTGGAGTTTCAATAGCCAGTGGGCTGCTGCAAGATGAGACAGTATGGGTCTTTATTTTAGGTTTCAATTCTTCATGGTCAGGACAGAAAGGTATGTTACAGAATGCCCAATGTATTGATGCATGTTCAAGTTACTCCTCACTCCTGCCACTGATATAGCTTCGATGGTCTTCCCAATCGTTTAGGGGTTCGCTATTTCTGTAATTGTCTGTGTCTAGCTGTACTTGCTCTAGGTTGCCATTGCTTCTGGATTCTGAATGAGCACCAATGCGCTCAACTGGGAAAACTTCGAATCGAGACATTGTGTGTTTGGTAGTAGGTTCTTCGTAAGAAAGAAAGTATGAAATATGGGAGAAAGTAGGTGAATCGTCTTCTTGTATAAGATCATTTAGAGTATGTGGGTAATCATCATTCTCATCATAAAGATGGAATAATGTATCTGGTAAATAGTTCCATCGTCCTAGTCTGTAAACTATTTCAGTATAGTATTTCCCAATGAACCCTCTCCATCGCAGTTGCTTCTTGGTGGGTGTCGTACTCGTCTTGCGGTACATCAGAGGTATGTCAGAGGTAGATGATCGGTAACGATAGTAAATTTGCTTCCTGCAAGTATATGATGAAATACTATTAGTGCATCAACTATTGTGAGTGCTTCCTTATCAGTTGTGCCATAATTCATTTGAGCATTGGAGAATTTTCTGCTATGAAGTGAGGCAGATCAGGCATTCTCTGATGTTTCTCCTTATCCTACCCATGCTCCTATACCTGTGTTGGATGCATTGGTTATTAGCCATATTGGATGTGACGAGTCATATTGTAATGGTTTCATAACCTCGTATTTTGAAACAATTCACTTATCATTTTCCATGGCTTGGTCTTTGATGGTGGTCTACACAAATTCTGCAGTTCTGGTGAGTTCCGTTAAGGGTGATGTAATGGTTGCAATATGTGGCAAAAACTGATTGATGTAGTTGACTGTTCCAAGAAATTCCTGTAACTGTTTCTTGGTCTGTGGCATCATCCATTCTTCGATCTTCGCTATCTTTTCTGGTGCTGGTGAGAGTCCTTCATCATTAATAACATAGCCTAACACTTTTATGCTGGTGGCAAAGAATTCTGATTCCTTCCTACTTGCATAAAACTGAGCTTCCTTTAGTTTGTTGCAAATCATGAATATGTGTTTCAAATGTTCAGACTCTGTATTGGAAAGATGCGTATAATGTCGATATATACCCATATAAAATGTCCTAAGTAGTCAGCAAACGGATCAGACATTATGCGCATGAATGTTCCAGGAGCATTCATATCTCCTAATAGCATAACCCTGCTATTGAAACATCCAAATAGTATTTTGAAAGTGTTTTTGTTCACATCCTTGGGTTCCACTCCTGTTTGGAACTAGGCATTGCTAAGATCGATTTTGCTTCGGGATCTTGCCCTTCCTAGAGCATTTAGAATCATCCTTTGGTTAGGAATAGTTTCAACATCCTTGATTGTTATCTCATTCCTGGCTGCGAGGTCCACCAATAGCCTCATGCATTTCTTGTCTTTCTTTTCCTGTGCAAATATTGGAGCTACCGATGAAACTGTTTATTATGCTATAATTCTTACATTCTCCTTTTATTTCAGCCATACGCTCATATCTGTTGCCCATCATTCCTGTATTGAATAGGTAGGTAATGAGCACTCCTCTTTTCTTGGCTACAGGTCTATCTTATGATTGATCTGCTTGAGGGGCAGTGAGTTCTCTGTTATTTCCTTGAGAAATACCTCCTTGTGTTGATTCATAATATCTTCTGTGCTGATCACCACTGCTCGGATCATGCCACTAGTAGGTGAGTAAACAATTCGAACATTCTGCTTTAGAAACAGAATAGCTAACTTGCCATATTCGATCTGAGTTTAGTGTTGTTCCAGAAAAGGCATTCCTATCAGAGTATCGTATTTCGCTAGGTTGTAGACCCACATCCTAGTTCCTGGTATACTCAACTTTCCTCCCGATCTGTTGACAGTACATTCTTTATGACCTTCAGAATATGATCCTTTGATAGCTAGGTGTATCCTGATTGGTGTCTTTAAATCCCGACAAGGAATTCCATCTGTAGTCACAAAGGCAGTACTAAGTAGGTTAGCTCCTATCGATCCTGTATCAAACAGGACTCTGGCTTCTTTGCAATTGATATGCATTGTCCCTTCAAGGACGTCAAGAGGTTTAATGTTTGTTGGTCTAGCAGCTATCGTGAGAATGTCTTCTTCTTCCTCCTCTATTTCCATACTATTGATAAATACATTTTCTGCTAGATTTTCCTGTTCCGCTTTGTTGGAAATGACTTCCTTCTTCATCTTTGCTTTGTCCTTACCTTTGCCCTTGTCATCTTTGCTGGGACAATCTCTCGCTAGATATCCTTTACCTCTGCAGGTATAGCAAAGACCCTTTTCTTTTCATTCCTTTGGCTTGCTGTGGGGCTTGTTGTTCTTTTTCGCTTGTTGTTCAGTCCTTCTTGTTTGGAAGTGAACTCTTTAGCTGGTTTCTCGAACTTCTCCTTCACATAATCACCAGTACTTTTTAGGATACCAACTATACTTTCTGCATTTTCTATGACTTCCGCGATAGTGTCTGTTGCAGCATATTGTAATTCCACTACCTGTCGTAACCTAGGGTACATGCTTTTGAAAAACTACTGGATAAAGGCATAATCGCTTATAGTGTTTGCAGGTAGGTGGGATCAGAACATTGATAAATCAGTTGGTACGGTTGATATTCTCTATATCTTGCTATTCTGTACTTGCATGATTTTGTGGAACTTGTGATAGGTGTTAGGCGGACGCCAAACTCAAGTATATAACTGAGGGACGTGGGCCCGAAATCTTTGATTGGAGAATCTGTCGAGGAAGGCTCGTCTCGATAAAGTAAGGTAAGGTAAAGATTTAAAAGTGTAGAACAATATTATATTGATAAGATCTCTTCTCCGTTGCTTGATGATCTCTCACCAACTCGGACTGAGTCGATCTTACTTATAGTAGCTAGTCGGTACTTCTAATCCTCCTACTAACTATGTACCGCTCGTTTTCTTTATGAGTTCAACTTAAGTGCGAACACTGTTTGACCCTGAGAACGAGCACACCACTCTACGGCTTTAGTCGCAGCTTCCTATTAGGAGCTTCCGATCTTCAGCTCGTATAGACTATGCGGAATACTCTAGACTTAATTGCTATTGTTCCAGTAATCTCTTCCGTTCACGAAGTGATCAAGTTCGTCGCGGGCTGCCTATGCTTCATGCGAGTAAGAGTCCGACGCGCCAACATCTTATGGACTCTTCTCCAGCTATGGCCTTCTACTGAGCGTGCTTCCCCTTGGTCCGCCAGCCTCCGCAGAGGGGTCCCGTTACCGGGACCAACCAACATACAGCTGATCTCAGTAGGTAGGGTGTCATCGGTCTGTCCGTTGTATCATCAACTGCAACTTCCGTATGGGTACTGGGGTCTCCGTCTTCAGTTCTTAATTACTCAACAACCAACCGACCAATTTCTCTCAGATGACTTCCTACGTCCTAGCCAGAGTCCCTTCTGTGCTATTGGTAGAAAATACCTCGGTCGGAGGTCTTGTGCCGTCGTGCAGGGAGCTCCGAACATGTATGTCCAGTTGGTAGAAAATATCTCATACCAAAATAACTTTGACGACGGTGTTGATTGAACACGTGACCTCTTGATAGATGTCACGTGCTACTTCCATTGAGCTATGAATGTGCGGGCCCCATAAGGGGGCCGGAGGAGTGTGTTGGCACTCCAGTAAATTGAGGGTCTGTGCACAGTTACCCTACCGTGGGTCTGTGCACATGTCTCGGATTTCCATATGCCTAACATGAGCTCCCTCCTTCCAGGCTTCGCCTCGAATGCCTTTATAACCATTTTATAATTTCTTCTAAATACATTTTAAGACTCAGTGTGGTCAGGGTAAAAAACCTCCCGCGTTTACTTGGCCACGGTAGGAAAACCTTTTCCTCACTATCTTACTTCTGCCCTTCCTGGCATGTCCGGATTTTCATTATGTAAATTCTCCACAACTTCCTCCGCATTTTCCATACCGGTGGCAGGCTCCCATGTGTTCTCATCTTCTGAACACCCTTGCCACTTAACAAAGTACCACAGTTCCCGCTTCTCTTGGTAGCGGCCGCGTACTCGTTTCCTGTAAGAACGAATCTCGCTTCTTAGGATTTTTTCAACCTCCCATTGTAGATCGCCGTCTATGTCCTCTGGTTCTCTAGGTGGTTGTTGGCGATTGTCATGAACTGCCTCGCGGTAGGGTTCCAATAGTGCGACATGGAATACGGGATGAATGTTCCATCGATCGGATATGTGGAGTTTGAATGCTCTTGATCCGCGTTTTTTCATGATTTGGAATGGACCGTATAGCTTTGGACTTAGCTTTTTTGATTTCCGTCGGGTACGAATGTTTTTAGCATTTAACATTACTTTGTCCGCGATCTTGAAGTCTGGCTGTTGTCGAGCTTTCCGGTCATAATACTTTAACATTCCTTCGCGTGTTTTTTCTAGTGAACCTCTTGCTTGTTCATGTATTGCCTTAATCCAGTTCGCGTATAATGTCGCTCCTGGATTTTGAGCTTGACGCTCCTTCATCCACTCTGTCTGTGGATGGAATCCGTAGTTCGCATAGAATGGTGACATCCCGTGAGCGTTGGTTGCGGAGTTGTTATAGGCATGTTCAGCTAGCGGTAGTAGCTGATACCAATCATCCTGATCGTAATTGACAAAACTTCGAAGGTAGCCTTCCAGCACTTGGTTGGTACGTTCAGTTTGTCCATCAGTCTGTGGGTGGTATGCTGTTGACATTCTTCGCTTAATTTCCAGCGCTTTGCAGAGGGATTCCCAAAATTCTCGGGCAAACTTTGAGTCCATGTCCGAGACGATTTCGGTTGGCAGGCCGTGTAGCCTCCATACTTCTCTTAGGAATGCGTTTGCGACATCCTTGGCCGTAGCCGTGGTTTGTGGTCCGATGAAATGTGCCATTTTTGTAAATCGATCAACTACAACCATTATTTGAGTACACCCTTGTGACTCTGGTAGTTGAGTGATAAAGTCCACCGAGATAGATGCCCATGCTGCATAGGGTATTTGCAACGGCTGCAGTAACCCGTACTTGGCATGTCTAGGTGACTTATTATGTTGGCATTCATCGCAGGATCGTACGTAATCGTTGACCCATGCCGCAAGTCCTTTCCAGTAGAAGTCTCGCATGATTATTTCCAAAGTCTTTTCTTGTCCGAAATGTCCTGCAACTTTTGCATCGTGACATCCTTCTGTGATCTTGGTATATAGCGTCTGACTGTTTGGTACAAATAGTCGTTGCTTATAGTATAGTAGATCGTCGGTTAGGGTCCAGTCTTTGGGAAAATCCTTTCCTTCGTCTCATAACTTAATGAGTTCTTCCTTCCGTTGCCTCCAAGCTGCGTCTGTCCCGATAGCTTCCTGTATCTCGCTTAGGAATTCCGGATTGAACGGCTTCATACCTTTCTGCAGGATAATAGCATTTGACATTAGAACTTTTTCGGGTATTTCTGAAATATCGTACCAATGTTCATTGTCTTTAGCCGATGCCTGTAGGTAGCTGATGCTAGGTTCCTGTTCCTTGACGATCAAGGATCTTGTTGCTATATCGCTGCTCCCGAATCCCGCGGTTCCTCGCTCCGTTTCTTCTAAATCGTCCACTTCCATCATGTCTGAGGTGTTGACTTTCTCTACCACGAGTGGAGCTATGCGATCGCCCATTCTTATTTGGCAATCCACATGCTTATGATTGAATAGTACGACTTTGAGTTCGCCGGTGTAATCAGCGTCGATTACTCCTGCGCCGGTGGAGATTCCGCTACGGACCGCTAATCCACTTCTTGGGGCAACTCTTCCGTAAGTTCCTTCGGGTAGCCGCACGGCTATACCCGTCCTTATTAATGCTTGTCCATATTTCGGGACAATGTCATCTTCTATGGCATACAGGTCATGTCCTGCTGCCATTCTTGAGTCCTTCGTTGGCAAGTATGCTTTTTTGCTCAATCGCTTGACCCTAATCACGGGTTCCTTTCCTCCCCTTCGAGGTTCCAAATCCAAATCCTTATCTCCATCCCAGTCTTCTCCATCATCGCCTACCCTCGCTACTAGCGATACCAAGAAATTTTCTTCTTTCAAAATTTTCTGTTCGCGATGCGTAGCTCCCTCCTCAGGACGGTACTCCGGCCGTCTGCTTAATGCATCAGGCTTTCCGCCCTTTGTGCCTGGTCGGTATACAATGCGAAAATTGTATTCTACCAACTTCTGAGCCCATCGAATTTGACGGCCACTCCAGACTTTGGAGGTGAGGAAGTATTGTAGGTTCTGATGGTCGGTAAAGACTGTGATCGGTTTTTCCGTCCCGATCAAGTAGTGTCTCCATTCTTTAAAAGCTTCTAGGATCGCGTGGAGTTCTTTATCATGAATCTCGTAATTGGGCTCTGCCGAGTTTAATTTTCTAGAATGGAAGGCTACCGGGTGTAATCTTTTCTCAAAGTATGGAGAAAGGACGCAGCAGAGTGCAAAATCGCTAGCGTCCGTTTCTACCACCGTTTCTCTTTCTGGGAAAAAAGTGGTGAAGTATGGGGGCTGTGGTGAACCGGTGCTTTAGTTCTTCGAAAGCCGTGTCCTGTTCAATTCTCCATTTAAAATTCTTAGGATTTCCTTGTAATGTCTCGGTTATTGGTTTGCAAATAGCCGCGAAGTTTTTGATAAATCGTCGGTAGAAGTTAGCAAATCCCATAAAGACTTGTACTTCTCTAACCGACTTAGGTGCCTTCCAGACCATTATGGATTCCACCTTCCGGGTGCTCATAGACACCCCAGCGACCGCCACCATATAGCCGAGGAATTCCACCTCTGTGGCATGGAAAGTCGATTTCTTTAGCGATACCGCTAATTGAAAGTCCGATAGACTTTGTAAAACTTTCTTAACGGCTTCGACGTGTTCCTTTTCATCATTGGAGTAGATGAGAATATCATCAAGGTAACACACGACTCCGACGTCCAAGTATTCCTGTAGAACTTGGTTCATCATATCTTGGAAGGTAGCCGGAGCGTTGACCAATCCAAAAGGCATAACCTTATATTCGTAGTGTCCGTATCTCGTACGGAATGCTGTTTTCCATTCATCTCCTTCTTTTATCCTAATCAGGTGGTAGCTTTCTTTAAGGTCTAACTTTGTGAAGATCTTGGCGCCGGCTACTTTGTCTCTGAGTTCGGACATTAGTGGAAGGGGATGTTTGTTGAGGATAGTAATCTTATTCAGATTTCGATAATCCACAACTAGACGTAGTCTACCATCTGGTTTTGGTACGAATAATATAGGTGCGCCTGCTGGAGATTGGCTCCGTGTGATTTTTCCTTGTTTGATCATTGTTTCCAAGTATTCTCGTAAAGCCTTAAGCTGTTTTTCGGACAGCGGGTATATCGGTCCCCAAGGGGGGGTCGATCCTGGAACCAGTTTGATTTCGTGATCGAATGTCCGTCTTGGAGCTAATTTTTCTGCCGTCTGGGCTTCAAACAAATGTTTGTAACCCCGGTATTCTTTCGGTAATGATTCGAGTTCCACCGTATTTTCGATGGCTCCGATTCTTCCGATGCGGCAGGCATTAGGATCCCATGCAACGGATTGGTCATATTCAAACATATCCGCTATTCCCTCATCTTCTTCCACACAGTTTTCACAACATTTTGCGGAGAAGGTCCAATTTTCTGCATTTTTTATGTGAGACATTGGGTGTTCACGATGCCACCAACCAAAAGGAATTATCATTCCGTAATGACCTGCTTTAGCCACTTCACATGACACTTTGGAGATGAGTCGGTTCTTTTCTATTTCTAATTTTATTGGGAGAGTGTAACACTTCCCTCCTGAGGCGGCTGACGATCCGTCAAAGCCCCAGATATCAACTGCATTGTCGCGTTCTATAGAGGGAACGCGAAGGTCTTCAACTAGGTCCTTGTTGATAAGGAACATTTTGGATCCTGAGTCTAACAAGACTTTGACTTTGTATCGCTTATCGTGTATATGGAGGTAAGTGGTTCCCTCCGGACAGTCGTATCGTCTAGGTTTTGGAGCTTCGAACTCCATGCGCTTAGCGCGGATAAGACTTTCTTGGTTCTTTTGTTTAGGCATCATTGGTGTTGGGTGTAGGTAACAAGATGTTTGTTACTACACCCGCGTAGTTTCGACCATTTAGGTCTCCTCAGACAAACTAGTAATTCTTTAGCTTTAACAATCTGGGTCTGCATACTTAAGCGGCGTTTCACCCTTACGCTATTGCGCACGACCAGTTTTCAGGCTGGATGCCTTCTCCCGACATGCCAGACCTAGGCTCATAGCAGATTTTCGGGCGGTTATTAGCCATTTTACTCCCCTGGTGTGGGGTTCCCGCTTTCACCGAATCCCCTCCCTTAGGGTTTCAGTTATCCGTCCAGCTCCCTCAGAGGGGCCTTGCGCAACAAAGCGGTACATCCCTATCCCACACTCTGGCCAGAAGGTAGAATAGTACATACGTATAATACGACTCAGACTCGTGTGGTAGGTGGAACGGCCCCCGTTGGTTGTCCTCCTGTCGTGTATTGTTATCAGGTAGATCTTGCATTGCTATGTCCCAACTTCTTCGATATAGTAACTTGCTTGCACACGGGTAGCAGGCAACCACCAGGTGACTCGAGGAACTTCGTACTGTTGGCTCCCGGGCCATGTGGGCAAGTTAACTATCCTGTCTTTCGATCAAGACTCTCCATATATTGATTCTTGTGTTCGAGCTCGTAAGTCCCTCGTGGGGTCCCTTCACTTAGAGCCTACTTGCGTTGATCCTGAAAGGAGAGACTTGCTTCGCGCCGCGTTGATCATTTTGAGTTTCGACTCCCGTAGTTGCACACGGACTACCCGATCCCCGTCGTGGTCGGTACCCAATACACCCTAGCCAAAGGGGGTCCCCTTTTCGATTCCAGTTCCATCAGGACACTGAATACCCAATTGCCGTCGCCGTTGGTGCCAATGAACTGACCTAGGTCAGTTCCTCGTTGTCCGCCAGTTCCCAGATCTTATTTACCCGGGCTGGGTTCTGGGCGGTAGCGACTCTGCGAGCTAATTTAGGCTTCACAATAGCCGATCTTGCTTGACGTATTCCCATTTTTATCGGTCTTGAACTGACCGTTGCCGCCGATATATGGGCGTCTCCCCAATACCTCTGATAGGTGAGGTTTTTCTTTCCACAACGTGTGCAATCTCCTTCTTTCCTTCGAGTGTCTATCACACTCTGCGGGATACCGGTATGGGCCTGAGCGAAGTTTGTATGGGTGGTCTTTGTTGCACCTCCCAATCTCTTCCTAGGCTTCTCCGGTTCATCGTCCCTTTTCCGTTTTCGTGGTGGGGGTCCACCTCCCTTGACATAAGGTTTAGTATCCCTTTGTCGCCTTGGTTTAGAGTCCCGTCGGTCTTCTCTTTTGACCTCTTGGACTATTTTGGGTTTGGACGGTTGGTCGCGTCCAATCCTTTTTCTGGCTAGCAGTGCTTCTTCAGACCGTCCGCATAGCCTTAGTGCCTCCTCCCATTCTTGGTCCGTCGTATATTGCAGGGCCGATAACCTGCGGACAATTTGTTCCGGAAGCTTGTCTTCGACTACTTCTCTCCAGGATTCCCCGGTCATGTGTGCACGGATGTTATGGTTGTGCATGAGGGTCAGATAGCGTTCAATACTGCCATCGTACGTGACTAGTTTCATTGCTCGAAGAGCTAGTCTTTCTGCTTCTACCGTAGCGAATCGCTTGATCATATCATGTTCGTAGCGGGTCCATGTTGCCAACTCTGGCTGCTGGGTTTCCCCTTGAAGTCCGTCCATAGCCTTCCTGTACCATATGGTATAGGGAAGGACTATGTCTCCTTTCGTACGACTGAGCGCATATATGACATGTTCTCGGGCATCATCCCAAATGCGCGGGTTTCTTTCGAAATAGTCCGCGCATTGCAAAATCCACACGTATATATCTTGTGCGGATCTATCCTCAAAGAATGGGGGTGGTTCTGAGGGTCGCGTAATGTTTAGCGCCATCGCGTTTGCCAACGTCTCCGCCATGCCAGGCTGGTCTGGTGTCTATCCTTGCCTGCCTCGGCTAGGACCAGCTCTCCTCCTTCCTCTTTCATCAACATCGTCCTCGTCATCGTCGCTAGGGTCGCCTGGGTTACCCCCCTGGGCACCTGAGGGGAATGCATCAGCGGTTTCTCTGCCCTTTCCCTTTTCCCTATGTGTAGGTGGAGCATAGTACTCCTCGTCATCCGTCTCTTGGACAGCGGGTAAAGGTGCGGGCCTTGCAGCTTCGCGACCTGGTGCTGCGGCTAGTATTTTATTTATTGCCGCTGTTAACCCTTTAAGGGTTTGGTTGGTCTCGATATTCTGCAGTTGTTGCTGGTCGAAAGAGCGGCGAATCTCCACTTGGCGCGCATTCTGATCTGTGCGCATTTGCCCTAGGGTGCGATTGACTTCTCTTTCGCGAGTGACACTTTAGGCTTGGTATTCGACGAATTCCGATCTGAGGCTGAGAACCATTTGTTCCAAGGTCTGGTCTCGGGCCAATGCCGCTTGGCTTTCTTCCCCAAGGGTTCCATGTAACCTTGTGGTTACCTCTTCATGTTCCTGTTGACGCCGTTCCTGAGCGTCAATCTTCTTTGCGACTTCTCGCAACATCTCTTCTTGTATCCCCTTGACTTCGCTTTCCACTCCTGCCTGTTGCATCAACATGATTGCAATATCGTTTTCGTGGACATCTTGTCCTTCAGCTATTTGCTGTTGAACCTTAATTAATTTTAAGGTATTGTCTTGGGTGGCTCCCTTCAAATGTTTGAAGGCGATATTGGCTTGGTCGAGCGAGGTATCTATGTCCTGTCTTATCTGACCCAGCGTTATCACAAGACACGCAGCCAATCTGGCCAAGTTTGCAGCATGTTCTCCTGGTCTTGGTGTGGAGGCCCTTGATATCCTATGAGCACTTGCGACACTAGAGGATCGGTGAGAGGGCAGTTGTCCTCTCCTGAACGCAGGTTCATGAGGTGTCGTCGGGAAGGGACTATGTATTGCGTAATCATCCGCCTTATCCGTGGTGTCGGGGCGGGTATCCATAGGTTCACCCGCCGTTATTCTTTTCCTTGGGTCCTCAGGTATCTCCGCCATCGTGATACTTTCCAGATAGGCTAGCTGTTCTAGTAGCCCTGGATGAGTGATTACTGGTACTTCGTACCAGAGTTCTCGATATCCTTAAAAAGGTTTAAGGAATCGTATGTAAGGTATCCAGCGGTTGAGATACTCTAGAGGTGTAGGTAAAAAAGGGTTCGTTTGGTCCGATTCTGCACTCAAAACCTGAATTTCCTTTTTCTCGAGGTTTAAGATGTACTTATAGTACATATAAAAGTGTATTAGGCCCAGGCCGAGGGGATGTCTGGCCCCCGGATGACTGTGCCTGGGGTTTCCTTCTTCTTTTCTTCCGTTTTTAGAGAGCACAGGGTGCTTCAGTCAACGAAATTTTTCGATGCGGTCGAATCCCACTCAAAATCCGAACCGTGCCAGGTACGATATATGCGATTAAATTGATCCCTCATTGGGATCCCGAAAGGTATTGTGAACCACCAGGGTTCTTGCGTATATTCTTCTTCAACTTCGAACACCTCGGTCTCGAATACTTCTTCGAAGGAATGAATATAGATTGGATAATGAGGTGCTTCGAAAATGTAATCGAAGTCTGAGGTGAGGGTGGAGTTTGAAGTGAACTCGTAGTTCATAAGTGAGCCTTGGTAACAGGAGAACTATCAATATACTGTTAGGCGGACGCCAAACTCAAGTATATAACTGAGGGACGTGGGCCCGAAATCTTTGATTGGAGAATCTGTCGAGGAAGGCTCGTCTCGATAAAATAGGTAAGGTAAAGATTTAAAGCGTAAACAATATTATATTGATAAGATCTCTTCTCCGTTGCTTGATGATGTCTGTAAAGCTCGGGAGGCACTTCGATATTTATATCCCGCGTCTGAGTGTTCGCGGACTACTTCTAACTACTATGCCTCCGAAGTACCACTCTGGTTTTAATACGCAAACGTCCAGAATCTTATAAGTGCGAACACCGTTTGACCCTGAAACTTATCACACCCTTTCGCGGACTCGGAATAGTATTCCTCCGTTGAGATGACTGCGCTATTTGTTATACCAAACAGCCGCCTCCAACTTAGATGTCCGCATAGACTTTTATATGACTTTAGTCTTGTTGACTATCGTCCAGTCGTCTCCTCGGTCATGAAGTGATCAGGTTCATGCCGGATCACCTAGTGCCAATCGCAAGTCCGAGCCCGACGTGTCAGCGTCTTAAGGGTCTCCGACTTATCTAGGTCTTCCTTTCTGAGCGTGCTTCCCCTTGGTCCGCCGGCCTCCGTAGAGGGGTCCTATTACTAGGACCAACCAACCTACAGCTGATCTCAGAAGGGTATGGGTGGATTCGGTATACCCCTAATAGCTTCCGCTACTGGGATATCCTCTTGGAGTATTTCGCCGAAAACGTCCCGTCACTTTCGGCCCATAGTTAGGAAGCCTAACTTCGAAGCCTACTATCTCAATGCGCCTCCGACGGATTTCCTCCGTTCCACTTCCCAGATGTCGCCAAAGGTCCCCTCTCATATATCCTGCGAACAGCATGCGGTCGGACGGACGGCGGCGACGTATATGGTGTTATGAAGTGGGCTTCATTGATGTGACATTTTAGTTATGGGACGCAACTCTCGAAATCTCGCTAATGACGTGCGGGCCCCATAAGGGGGCCGGAGGGGGGTGTTGGCACTCCGGTAAATTGAGGGTCTGTGCACAGTTACCCTACCGTGGGTCTGTGCACATGTCTCGGATTTCCATATGCCTAACAATAGGTATCGTCTATGTGTTTTGAAGATTGAAATCTTTCTCGTAGAAAACTAAAATGGTCTTCTCTGGTCATATCTTCACCAAACTGCTCAGCTGCTTGAAAGGCTGCTTTTTGAGCTCGTCCTTCATAATATAGGATTCAATAGTTTCCTCCTCCGGCCTCGCTTGCTTGTAGTCCATTTAGGCGTAGATATAACCGTGCTGAGTTATACCATCTATCAAATGCTTCTGGTTTGAGGTCATCTCCTTCACCTGTAAACCTATTAGGTGAAAGTTCTTTGATACTGAGTTTAGCCGTAACAACCAGGTTAGGTTTTGGAGTCAGTGGTCTTGGAACTCCTAGTCCTAGGGCTTCTAGTTCTGCTGGGCCTGCTTCAGAATCCATGTCATCTGATCCTTCGTCACTGTCAGAGCTTTCTGGATCGTTACTCAGTGGTGCTGGAGGTACCTGTGTACCTGTAAGCTTTCTTGGAGATTCTGGGTACCCTCTAGGGGTAGTGGTTGGTAGTTCTGGTACTTGTTGTGATGATTCTCCCGCTGCTTGTTCAGCAGCATCTCTTGCTAACTGTGGAGCAGCTGCGTCTCTTGATGCTTGCTCTTTTGCAGGATTTTTTATGAACCGTCCTTTTGAATTCCTGGTATATTGTTTGGATCCTTTCTCAGGGACCTTGCCCTTGCTTGGTCCTGGAACACCTTCTATCTTGATAACTTGTTGAAGTTAAAAAAATGTAACCGCCTGTTAGGAGATGCGGTAATCACAGGGTTAACAGTCTTTGTTCAGTACCAAGGTGGTAACTATTAATCAAAGTCCGGAGGCTTTACCCAAGATTGTTGAATAGACTTATTACTATATCGCAACTACTGAATTCACGGAGATGTTTGGTAGATCTTAAACTAAAGATTCTTTAAGCGAACTGAAGAGAGTAACTGTTCAACTAAGTATATTGAAAACTCTGTCTGCTGAAGTCTGCTTCTTCTAACATTGAAGAATAGCAGTTCTTAAATATACTTCTTAGACTACTGAGAGAGCCTTATTCTTATAACATGTAAGACTCCAAAATAGTAGCCTTGAAACCAAACATAAAACATATAAAGTATCAAACTGATACTCAAAACCAAACATAAAACATATAGAGTATCAAACTGATACTCAATACCAAACATAAAACATATAGAGTATCAAACCGATACTCAAAGCCAAATATAAAACATATAGAGTATCAAACCGATACTCAAAACCAAACATAAAACATATAGAGTATCAAACTGATACTCAAAACCAAACATAAAATATATAGAGTACCAAACTGATACTCAAAACCAAACATAAAATATATAGAGTATCAAATCCTATATCATCAGGCTATAGCCATGCCTCGTTTTCCTGAAACAATTCAAAACACAAATAGTATCAACTGATACCTGAAAATCCTAAACTAGTAACCAGTACCAGTTAGAAATCTCGTATTCTGGCACATTCTGGCAACTTCTCATCGCTTCCATAGACCTCCATTGTCTTCTACCAATCTCAGAGAGGACAACACTGCCTGCCATTTCTATCAGCTTCCATGTATTTCTATCCCATATAACCCACAGGATAGCAGAGCTGTGACAATTGTGGACAGGAAGATATGATTCCTCTGTAGGATCGAGGGTCAATGTAACTAGTACAGGTTACTGGTTTAGGATTTTAAGTATCATTCAATACTGATTGTGTTTTGAAATTGTTTCAGGAAATGAGGTATCCCTCTAGCCTGAGAATATAGGATTTGATACTTTATATTTTTTATATTTAGTTTTAAGGCTACCGCTTTGGAGTCTTATATGTTATGAGAATAAGGCTTCCGGTAGCCTAAGAAGTGTATTTAAGAACTGCTATTCTTCATGTTAAAAGAGGTAGACTTCGGCAGACAGAGTTTTCAATATACTTGGTTGAACAGTTACTTTCTTCAGTTCGCTTCGAGAATCTTTAGTTTGAGAATCCATCAAACATCTCTGAGACTTCAGTAGTCACGATATGGTAAGAAGTCTATTCAACAACCTTGGCTAAAGCCTCCAGACCTTGATTCGCTAGCTACCACCTTGGTACAGAACAAAGCCGGTTAATCCCACGATTACTGCATCTCCCGAGAGGCGGTTACATTGTTTTAACTTCGCCAAGTTATCAAGATAGACAGTGTTCAAGGACCAAGTAAGGGCAAAGGCCTTGAGAAAGGTTTCAAATAATGCAGCAGAGATTCAAAAGTACAGTTCACGAAGACTCCAGCTAAGGAGCAAGCAGCAAGTGACGCAGTTGCTCAGCATTTCACCAGAGACCCTGCTGAACAATGAGTGGGAGAATTATCACAACAACCACTAGAACCACCAACAACTACCCCTGGAGGGTAAGTAGAATCCCCGCAAAAGCCTGCAGGTATGCAGGTATTTCTAGCACCACCGAGCAATGATCCAAATAGTTCTGACAGCAAGAAAGGATCAGATGATATTGCTTCAGAAGCAGGTCTAGCAGGACCAGAAACCTGTTAGGCGGACACCAAACTCTAGTACAATTCTGAGGAACGTAGGCCAAAATCTTTGTTCGCAGAATCTGTCGAGGAAGGCTTGTCTCGATAAAATAGGTATGGTAAAGATTTAAGGTATAAATAAATTTTATATTAATAAGATCTCTTCTCTGTTGCTTGATGATGTCTGTAAAGCTCAGGAGGCAGTTCGATATTTATATCCTACGTCTGAGTGTTCGTGGACTACTTCCAACTATTATGCCTCTGAAGTACCACTCTAGTTTTAATACGCAAACGTCCAGAATCTTATAAGTGCGAACACCGTTTGACCCTGAAACTTATCACACCCTTTCGCGGACATGGAATAGTATTCCTCCGTTGAGATGACTGCACTATTTGTTATACCAAACAGCGGCCTCCAACGTAGATATCCACATAGACTATTATATTACTCGAGTCTGATTGACTATCGTTCCAGTAGTCTCTTCGGTCATGAAGTGATCAGGTTCAAGCTGGGACACCTAGTGTCAAGCGCAAGTCCGAGCCCAATGTATCAATGTCTTAAGGGGCTCTGACTTATCTAGGTCTTCCATTCTGAGCATACTTCCCCCTAGTCCGCCGGCCTCCGTAGAGGAATCCTATTACTAGGATCAACCAACCTACAGCTGATCTCAGAAGGGTATGGGTGGATTCGGTATATCCCTAATAGCTTCCACTACTGGGATATCCTCTTGGAGTATTTCGCTGAAAATGTCCCGTCACATGCGGCCCATAGCTTAGAAAGCCTAACTTTGAAGCCTACTATTTCAATGCGCCTCTCACAGAATTCCTCCGTTCCACTTCCTAGATGTCGCCAAAGGTCCCCTCTCATAGACCCTGCGAACAGCATACATTCGGATGGACGGTGGCGATGTATATGGTGTTTTGAAGTGGACTTCATTGATGTGACATTTTAGTTATAGGATGCAACTCTTAAAATCTCGCTAATGACATCTGGGCCCCCTAAGGGGGCCCAAGTGGGGTGTTGGGACTCCAGTAAATTAAGAATCTGTGCGCAGTTACCCTACCGTGGGTCTGTGTGGTTTGTCTCAGATTTCCATATGCCTAACATGAGCTCCCTCCTTCCAGGCTTCGCCTCGAATACCTTTATAATCTTTTATATTTTCTTCTAAATACATTTTAACACTCAGTGTGGCCAGGATAAAAAACCTGCCACGTTTACTTGGTCACGGTAGGAAATCCTTTTCCTTACTATCTTACTTCTGCCCTTCCTGGCATGTCTGGATGTTCATTATGAAAATTCTCCACAACTTCCTCCGCGTTTTCCGTCCCAGTAGTAGGCTCCCATGTGTTATCATCTTCTGAACACCCTTGCCATTTAACAAAGTACCACAGTTCCCGCTTCTCTTGATAGCGACCGCGTACTCATTTCCTGTAAGAGTGAATCTCGCTTCTTACATTTTTTTCAACCTCCCATTGTAGATCGCCGTCAATTTCCTCTGGTTCTCTAGGTGGTTGTTGACGATTGTCATGAACTGACTCACGGTAGGGTTCCAATAGTGCGACATGGAATCCAGGGTAAATGTTCCCGCGGTCGAATATGTTGAGCTTGAAGGCTCGTGATCCGCGCTTCTCCATAATTTGGAAGGGACCATATAGCTTCGGACTTAGCTTCTCTGATTTCTGTCAGGTTCGAATGTTCTTCACGTTTAACATTACTTTGTCCACGATCTTAAAGTCCAGCTGTGGTCAAGCTTTCCGGTCCTAATATTTCGACATTCCTTCCCGTGTCCTTTCTAGTGACCCTCTTGCTTGTTCACCTATGGTCTTAATCCAGTTTGTGTAGAGTGTTGCTCCTGGATTCTGAGCTTCTCGCTCCTTCATCCACTCTGTCTGTGGATGGAAACAGTAGTTTGCATAGAATGGTGACATCCCATGAGTGTTGGTTGCGGAGTTGTTATAGGCATGTTCAGCTAGTCGTAGTAGCTAATACCAATCAGCCTGATCATAGTTGACAAAACTTCGAAGGTATCCTTCTAGCACTTGGTTGGTACGTTCCGTTTGTCTGTCAGTTTGAGGATGGTATGGTGTTGACATTCTTTGCTTAATTTCCCGTGCTTTGCAGAGTGATTCCTAGAATTCTCCAGTGAACTTTGAGTCACTGTCCGAGACGATTTCGGTTGGCAGACTGTACAGCCTTCATACTTCTTTCAGGAATGCGTTTGCAATATCCTTGGCCGTAGCTGAGGTTTGAAGTGCGATGAAATGTACCATCTTTGTAAATCCATCAACTACTACCAGTATTTGAGTGCTGTAACTGCCTCTCGGGAGATGCGGTAATCGTAGGGTTAATTGGCTTTGTTCTGTACTGAGGTGGTAACTAGCGAATCAAAGTCTGAAGGCTTTAGCCAAGGTTGTTAAATAGACTTCTTACTGTATCGCAACTACTGAAGTCTCCGAGATGTTTGGTAGGTCTCAAACTAAAGATTCTTGAAACGAACTGAAGAGAGTAACTGTTCAATCAAGTATATTGAAAACTCTATCTTCTGAAGTCTGCTTCCTCTAACGTCGAGAATAGCAGTTCTTAAATACACTTCTTAGACTACCAAGAGCCTTGTTCTCATAACATATGAGACTCCAAAATGGTAGCCTTGAAACCAAACATAAAACATATAGAGTATCAAACCGATACTCGAAACTAAACATAAAACATATAGAGTATCAAACCCTATACTATCAGGCTGGAGGCACACCTCGTTTCCTGAAACAAATGCAAAACTCAAACAGTATCAACTGATACCTGAAAATCCTAAACCAGTAACCAGTACTGGTTATAAGTGCATCCTTGTGACTCTGGTAGTTGCGTGATGAAGTCCACTGAGATGGACGCCCATGCTACGTAGGGTATTTGCAATGGTTGCAATAATCCGTACTTAGCGTGTCTACGCGATTTGTTATGTTGGCATTCATCACAAGATCGTAGTTAGTCATTGACCCACGCCGCAAGTCCTTTCCAGTAGAAGTCCCGCATAATAATCTCCAAGGTTTTTTCTTGTCCGAAATGTCCCGCTACCTTAGTGTCATGACATCTTTCTGCGATCTTGGTATATAGTACCTGACTATCTGGTACAAATAGTCTTTGCTTATAATATAGTAGATCGTCAGTTAAGGTCCAATCCTTGGGGAAATCCTTTCCTTCGTCTCGTAACCTAATAAGTTCTTCCCTCCATTACCTCTAAGCTACGTCTGATACAATAGCTGCCTGTATCTCATTTAGGAATTGAGGATTGAACTGCGTCATACCTTTTTGCAGGATAATAGTGTTTGGAATTAGAACTTTTTCAGGTACTTTTGAAATATCATACCAATATTTATTGTCTTTAGCCGATGCCTGTAGGTAGCTGATGCTAGGTTTCTGTTCCTTGACGATCAAGGATCTAGTTGCTATATCGGTGCTTCCGAATCCTGCGGTTCCTCGTTCCATGTCTTCCAAGTCGACTACTTCCATCATGTCTGAGGTGTTGACTTTTTCTACCACTAGTTGAGCTATACAATCGCCCATTCTTATTTGGTAGTCTACATCCTTATGGTTGAAGAGTACGACTTTGAGTTCGCCGGTGTAATCAGCATCGATTACTCCTGCACCGGTGGAGATTCCGCTTCGGACCGGTAATCCGCTTCTCTGGGCAACTCTTCCGTAAGTTCCTTCAGGTAGTCCTACAGCTATACCCGTCCTTATCAATGCTTGTCCATATTTCGCGACAATGTCATCCTCAATAGCATACAGGTCATGTCTTGCCACCATTCTTGAGCCCTTTATCACCAAGTATGCCTTTTTGCTCAATCTCTTAACCATAATCACGGGTTCCTTTCCACCTCTCTGAGGTTTCCAATCCAAATCCTTATCTCCATCCCAGTGTTCTCCTTCATCGCCTACCCTCACTACCAGTGATATCAAGAAATTTTCTTCCTTCAAAATCTTTTGTTCGCGATGCGTAGCTCCCTCCTCAGGACGGTACTCCGGCCATCTGCTTAATGTGTCAGGCTTTCAGCCCTTCATGCCTGGTCTGTATACAATATGAAAATTGTATTCTACTAACTTCTGAGCACATCGAATTTGATGGCCGCTCCAAACTTTCAAGGTGAGGAAGTATTGTAGGTTTTGATGATTAGTAAAGACTGTAAGCGGTTTTTCCGTTCCAATCAAGTAGTGTCTCTATTCCTTAAGTGCTTCGAGGATTGCGAGAAGTTCTTTATCATGAATTTCATAATTGTGCTCCGCCGAATTCAATTTTCTGGAATGGAAAGCTACTGGATATAACCTTTTCTCAAAATATTGAGAAAGAACGCAACCGAGCGCGAAATCGCTAGCGTCGGTTTCTACCACTGTTTCTCTTTCTGGGAAGAAGTAATGTAGTATGAGGGCTATTATAAACCGGTGTTTTAGCTTCTCAAAAGCCGTATCCTGCTCAACTCCCCATTTGAAATTCTTAGGATTTCCTTGTAATGTCACGGTTATTGGCTTGCAAATGGCCGAAACCCTTTTTATAAATCGTCGGTAGAAGTTCGCGAATTCAATGAATACTTGTAGTTCTCTAACCAATTTAGGTACCTTCTAAACCATTATGGATTCTACCTTGCAGGTACTCATAGACACCCCATCGACTGCCACCATATATCCGAAGAATTCAATCTCTGTTGCATGAAAGGTCGCTTTCTTTAGCGAAACCGCTAATTGAAAGTCTGATAGACTTTGTAAAACTCTTTTAACAGCTTCGATGTGTTCCGTTTCATCCTTTGAGTAGATGAGAATATCGTCAAGATAACACACGACTCCAACATCCAGGTATTCCTTCAGTACTTGGTTCATCATATCTTGGAAAGTTGCCGTAGCGTTAACCAATCTAAAAGGTGTGACATTATATTCGTAATGTCCATATCTTGTATGAAATGCCGTCTTCCATTCATCTCCTTCCTTTATCCTAATCAAGTGGTAACCGTCCTTAAGGTCTAGCTTGGTGAAGATCTTTGCGCCGGCTACTCTATCTCTGAGTTCGGACATAAGTAGATGGGGATGTTTGTTGAGGATAGTAATCTTATTTAGATTTTGGTAATCCACAACTAGGCGTAGTCTGCTATCTGGCTTGGGTAGGAATAATATGGGAGCTCCTGTAGCTGATTGGCTTGGCGTGATTTTTCCTTGTTTGATCATGGTTTCCCAGTATTCCCGTAAGGCCTTAAGCTGTTTCTCGGATAGTGGATATATCAGTCACTATGGGGGAGTTGATCCTAGAATCAACTTGATCTCATGATCGAATGTCCGTCTCGGGGCTAATTTTTCTGCCATTTGGGCTTCAAACAAGTGTTTGTAATGCCAGAATTTCTTCGGTAATGATTCCAGTTCCACAGTATCTTCTATGGTTTTGATTCTTCTGATGCGGTATGCATTAGGATCCCTGGTGACGGATTCGTCTTATTCGAACATATCTGCTATTCCTTTATCTTCCTCCACACAGTTTTCACAACCTTTTACGGAGAATGTCCAATTTTCTGCATCTTATATGTGAGACACTGGGTGTTCACGATGCCACCAACCAAACGGAATTATCATTCCATAGTGACCTGTCTTAGCCACTTCACACGATACTTTAGAGATGTGTCGGTTTTTTCCTATTTCCAATTTAATAGAGAGAGGATAATACTTTCCTCCTCAGGTAGCTGATGATCCATCAAAGCTTAAGATATCAACTGCATTATTGCGTTCTACTATAGGAACGTGAAGGTCTTCAACTAAGTCTTTGTTGATCAGGAACACGTTGGATCCCGAGTCTAATAACACTTTAACTTTGTATTGCTTATCATGTATATGGAAGTAAGTGATCCCCTCTGGACAGTTGTATCGTTTTAGTTTTGGAGTATCTAACTCCACGCGCTTTGCACGGATAAGATTTTCTTGATTCTTTTATTTAGGCATCGTTTGTGTTGGGTGTAGGTAACAAAGTATTTGTTACTACGCTCACGTAGTTTCAACCATTGAGGTCTTCTCAGACAAACTAGTAACTGTTTAGCTTTAACAATTTGGGTCTACATACTAAGCGGTATTTCACTGATACGCAATTGCGCATGACCAGTTTTCAGGCTGGATGCCTTCTCCCGACATGCCAGACTTAGGCTCATAGCAGATTTTCGGCCAGTTATTAGCCATTTTACTCCCCACTGCTATGGTTTCCATTTTCACTGATCCTTTCCCTTAGGGCCTCGGTTATCCATCCAGCTCCCTCAGAGGGGCTTTACGCACCAAAGCAGTTCATCCTTATCCTACACTCTGGCCAGAAGGCAAGATAGTACATATGTATAATACGACTCAAACTCATGTGGTAGGTGGAATGGCCCACGTTGGGTGTCCTCCTGTTGTGTGTTGTTATCAGGTAGATCTTACTTTGCTATGTCCCAACTTCTTCAGTATAGTAACTTGCTTACATACAGGTAGCAGGCAACCACCAGGTGACTTGAGGAACTTCGTACTGTTGGCTCCCGGGCCATGTGGGCATGTTAACTATCCTCTCTTTTGATCGAGACTCTCTATATATTGATTCTTGTGCGCGAGCTCTCAAGTCTCTTGTGGGGTCCCTTCACTTGGAGCCTACTTGCATTGATCCTGAAAGGAGAGACTCGCTTTGCACTGCCTTCATCATTTTGAGTTTGGATTCCCATAGTTGCACATGGAATACCCGATCCCCATCGTGGTCGGTACCCAATACACCCCAGTCCAAGAGGGTTTCCATTTCCATTCCAGCTCCATCAGGACACTGAATACCCAAACGCTGTCACTGTTAGTACCAACGAACTGACCTAGGTCAGTTCTTCGTCATCCGCCAATTCCCAGATCTTATTTACTCGGGCTGGTTACTGGGCAGACGCAACTCTGCGAGCTAATTTTGGCTTTACGATAGCTGACCGTGCACGACGAATTTCCATTTTTATCGGTCTTGAGCTGACCGTTGCCGCCGATATATGGGCATCTCCCCAATACATCTGGTAGGTGTGGTTTTTGTTTCCACAATGTGTACAATCTTCATCTCACCTCAGCAGGTCTATCACACTCTATGGGATACTGGCATGGGCCTTGTCAAAGTTTGTATGGGTGGTCTTTGTCACACCTCCCAACCTTTTCCTGAGCTTCTCCGGCTCGTTGTCCCTTTTCCGCTTTCGTGGTAGGGCTCCACCTCCTTTGACGTAATGTTTATTCTCCCTTTGTCGCTTTGGTTTTGAGTCCCGCCGGTCTTCTCTTTTGATCTCCGGAACTATTTTAGGCTTGGACAGTTTGTTTTGCCCAATTTTTTCTCTGGCCAGAAGTCTTTCTTCCGACCGCCCACACAGCCTTAGCGCCTCTTTCCATTCTTGATCCGTTGTATACTGCAGAGCCGACAATCTGCAGACAATTTGTTTTAGAAGTTTATCTTCAACTTCCTGCCTCCAGGACTCTCCAGTCATGCGTGCACGAATGTTATGGTTATGCATGATCATTAGGTAATGTTCAATACTACCATCGTACTTGACTAGCTTCATAGCTCGAAGTGCTAGTCATTCGGCTTCCACCGGGGCAAATCGTTTGATCATATCGTGTTCAAAATGAGTCCATGTTGCCAGTTCTGGTTGCTGGGTTTCCCCTTGAAGTCTGTCCATAGACTTCCTATACCAGATAGTGTATGGAAGTACTATTTCTCCTCTCATACAACTGTGCACGTATATAACTCGTTCCCGGGCATCATCCCAGATTCGCGGGTTCCACTGGAAATAATAGGTGCATTGAAGAATCCAGACATATATGTCTTGTGTGAACTTATCTTCAAAGAATGGGGGTGGCTCTGATGGTCGCTTGATGTTTAGCGCCATCGCGTTGGCAAGTGTTTCTGCCATACCAGACTGTTCTGGCATTTGTCCTTGCCTTTTCCAGCTAGGACTTCCTCTCCTTCTTCTTCTCTCATTATCATTGTCATCCTCGTCACTAGGATCTCCAGGGTCACCTCCCTGGGTACCTATGGGGGATGCATCAGTGGCTTCCCTGCCTTTCCCCTTTTCCCTTCACGTAAGGGGAGCGTGGTACTCCTCATCATCAGTTTCTTGAACTGCGGGTAAGGGTGTAGGTCCTGCAGCTTCGGGACTTAGTACGGCGGCTAGTATTTTAGTTATTGCCGCCATCAATCCTTTTAGGGTCTGGTTTGTCTCATTATTCTGCTGCTGTTGCTGGTCCTGGGACCTGCCAATCTCCGGTTGGTAGGTCGTCTGATCTAGACATATTTGTCCTAGAGTACAGTTGACCTCTCTTTCCCGAGTGACGGTTTGAGCACGAAATTCTACGAATTCTACCCTTAGACTAAGGACCATCTATTCCAGAGTCTGATCTCGAGCTAAGGCCACTTGGCTTTCTTGCTCAAGGGTTCCATGTAACCTCATGGTTACCTCTTCACGTTTCTGTTAATGCCTCTCTTCGGTATCTATCTTCTTTGCCACTTCTCGTAGCATTTCCTCTTGTATCTCCTTGACCTCCGCTTCTACCCCTGCCAGCTGCATTAATAGGAGTCCAATCTCACTATCCTGGACATCTTGTCCTTCTGCGATTTATTACCGCACCTTAATTAACTTCAAGGTATTGTCCGGGGTAGCTCCCTTCAAATTTTTGAAGGCGATATTAGCTTGGTTGAGCAAGGTATCTATATCCTACCTTATTCAACCCAAGGTTATCCCAAGACGGGCAGCCAACCTGGCTAAGTTTGCAGCATGGTCTCCTCCTTGCTTAGACATGGGGGCCCTTGATAACTGATGAGTGCTTGCGACACTAGAGGATTAGTGAGTAGGCACATGTCCTCTCCGGAATGTAGGATCTTGAGGTGTTGACGGGGAGGGGCTCTATATGGCCGAATCATCGGTTTTTTCCATCGTATCGGGTCGGGTATCCTTAGGTTCTCCCACCATTATTCTTTCTCTTGGGTTTTGAGGTATCTCAGCCATTGTGATACTTTCCAGATAGGCTATTTGCTCTAATAGTCCTGGATAAGTGATTACTGGTACTTCGTACTAGAGTTCTTGATATCCTGTAAGGGGTTTAAGGAATCGTATGTAGGGTATCCAACATCTGAGGTACTCTAGAAGTGTAGGTATAAAAGGGTTCAGTTGGTCCGATTCTGGACTCAGAACTTGAATTTCCCTTTTCTCGAGGTTTAAAATGTACTTATAGTATATATAAGGAATTCTTAGGCCCAAGCTGTGGGGTTGTCGGGCTCTCGGATGGCTGAACCTGGTTTCTTGTTATTGGAGTACTGGGTACTCCACTCCACAAGGTTTTCTGACTTGGTGGAACTCCACTCGAACTCCGGTCTGTACCAAGTGCGAGATATGCAATTCAATTGATCTCTGGTTGGGATCCCGAAAGGTATGATGAACCACGAGGGTTCTTGCGTGTACTCCTCTTCGATTTCAAAGAGCTCAGTGTCGAAGATTTCTTCGAATGTATGAATCTAAATAGGACAGTGAGGTGCTTCGAAGATATAATCGAAGTCTGAGCGGAGGGTGAAGTTTGAAGTGAACTCGTAGTTCTTATAGTGAGCCTTGGTAACAGGAGAACTATCAATATACTGTTAGGGGACACCAAACTCTAGTACAATTCTGAGGAACATAGGCCAAAATCTTTGTTCGCAGAATCTGTCGAGGAAGGCTCATCACGATAAAATAGATAAGGTAAAGATTTAAAGTATAAACAAATTTTATATTGATAAGATCTCTTCTCCATTGCTTAATAATGTCTGTAAAGCTCAGGAGACACTTCGATATTTATATCCCGCATCTGACTGTTCGTGGACTACTTCTAACTCTTATGCCTCAGAAGTACCGCTCTGGTTTTAATACGCAAACATCCAGAATCTTATAAGTGCGAATACCGTTTGACCCTGAAACTTATCACACCCTTGCGCAGATACGGAATAGTATTCCTCCGTTGAGATGACTGCGCTATTTGTTATACCAAATAGCGGCCTCCAACTTAGATATCTGCATAGACTATTATGTTACTCTAGTCTGATTGACTATCGTTCCAGTAGTCACTTTAGTCACGAAGTAATCAGGTTGAAGCCAGGACACCTAGTGCCAATCGCAAGTCTGAGCCCAACATGTCAATGTCTTAAGGGGCTCCGACTTATCTAGGTCTTCCATTCTGAGCATGCTTCCCCTTGGTCCGTCGGCCTCCGTAGAGGGGTCCTATTACTAGGACCAACCAACCTACAGCTGATCTCAGAAGGGTATGGGTGGATTTGGTGTATCACTAATAGCTTCCACAACTGGGATATCCTCTTGGAGTATTTCGCCAAAAACATCCTGTTACTTTTGGCCTATAGCTTAGGAAGCCTAACTTTGAAGCCTACTATTTCAATGCACCTCTCACGGATTTCCTCTGTTCCACTTCCCAGATGTTCCCAAAGGTCCCCTCTCGTATATCCCGTGAATAGCATGTGGTCGAATGGACGGTGGCCATGTATATGGTGTTATGAAATGGGCTTCATTGATGTAACATTTTAGTTATGAGACGCAACTCTCGAAATCTCGCTAATGACGTGCGGGCCCTATAAGGGGGCCATAGGGGGGTGTTGGGACTCCGGTAAATCGAGGGTCTGTGTGCTTTGTCTCAGATTTCCATATGCCTAACAAAACCCTAAGACCAGAAATTCCAAGACTACTGACTCCAAGACCTAACCAAGTTGTTACGGCTAAACTCAGTATCGATATACCTTCACTTAGTAAGTTTACCAGTGAAGGAGACGACCTCAAACCAGAAGTGTTTGATAGATGGTACCACTCAGTACAGTTATATCTACGCCTAAATGGACTACGGACTAGTGAGGCTGGAGAAGGAAACTATTGGATCCTCCATACCGAAGGGCGAGCTCCAGAAGCAGCTTTCCAGGCAGCTGAGCATTTCTGTAAAGACATGACCAGAGAAGACCTTGTTGAATTCCTGCGGGAAATATTCCAATCTTCAAAACAGAAAGATGATACCTATCGCGAGTTTCATGAAATCACGCAAGTGTATAATGGCAAGATACAGAGAATATCAACCATACCAATCAATCTATTGATGTTCCCACCCCGACTACCTGCAAATACCATAAGTGATTATGCTTTCATTCAACAGTTCTTTAAGTGTATATACCCTAGACTACGACAAGAAGCGGAATTACAGTATGCAGAAACAGATACTGTTATGGAAGTTATACAAAATGCTGAAAATATAGATTCTATCCTAAAAAGCACTGGTGCCTATGGTAACGAAAGGTTCGAAAATCCAGGAAAAGAATTCACTTCCAAACAAGAGGGACGGAAGGATAATCGGAAAACAAACAACAAGCCCCACACCAAACCTAAGGAACGAAAAGAAAAAGGTCTTTGCTATACCTGCGGAGGTAAAGGACATCTGGCAAGAGACTGCTCTAGCAAAGATGACAAGGGCAAAGGCAAAGGCAAAGCGAAGGTAAAGAAGGAAGTCACCTCCAACAGAGTGGAACGGGAGCAATTAGCGGAAGAAGTGTTTATCAATAGCATGGAAATAGACGAAGAAGAAGAAGACATCCCCACAATGGTAGCTCGACCAACAAACATCGAACCTCATGATGCTCTTGAAGGAATGATACACATCAATGGCAAAGAAGTGAGAGTCTTGTTTGATACTGGATCAATAGGAGCAAACCTGATTAGCACTACCTTTGTGACTACACATAGAATTCCTTGCCAGGAATTGAAGAGACCAATCAGAATACACCTAGCCATGAAAGGATCATGATCTGAAGGTCATAAAGAATGTTCAGTCAACATATCAGCTGGAAAGCTGAGTGCACCAGGAACCAGGATATTGGTCGGCAACTTAGCAAAATACGATGCACTAATAGGAATGCCCTTTCTGGAACAACACCAAGGTCATATCGAATGTAGCAAATTAGCTATCCTATTTCTCAAATAGAATGTTCAAATTGTTTGCACACCCACTAGTGGCATAATCAGAGCAGCAGTGATTAGCACTGAAGATCTCATAAACCAACATCTAGAAGTATTTCCCAAAGAAATACAGGAAGACTTACCACCTTTAAGGAAGATCAATCATAAGATAGATCTACAACTAGGAAAAGAACAGCGCTCATTACCCACCTACCCAATACCGGAACGATGGGTAACAGATATGAGCATATGGCTAAGAGAAAAGGAGAAAGCCGGAATCATCTAACAACAAGCAGTTTCATTGGCAGCACCCATGTTTGCACAAGAGAAAAAGGACAAGAAACGAATGAGGCCATTGGTGGACCTCACGGCTAGGAATGAGATTACAATTAAAGATGTTAAGACCATTCCAAACCAAAAGATGATTCTGAATGCCCTAGCAAGGGCAAGATACCGCAGCAAAATCAATCTTAGTGATGCCTATTTTCAAACAAGAGTGGAACCACAGGATGTAAGCAAGAATGAATTCAAAATACCATTTAGATATTTCGTCAGCAAGGTTATACTACAAGGAGATATGAATGCTCCAGGGACCTTCATGCACATAATGTCCGATTTATTCGCTGACTATTTAGGACACTTCATGTAGATGTATATTGATGATATACTTATCTTTTCCGATTCAGAGTCTGAACATTTGAAACACATATCCTTGATTTACAACAAGCTAAAGGAGGCCCAATTCTATGCAAGCAGGAAGAAATCAGAATTCTTTGCCACCAGTATAGAAGTGTTAGGCCAGGTTATCAATGATGAAGGACTATTACCAGTACCGGAAAAAATAGTGAAGATTGAAGAATGGACTATGCTACAGACCAAGAAACAATTACAGGAATTTCTAAGAACAGTCAATTACATCAGTCAGTTTTTGCCACATATTGTAACCATTACATCACTCTTAACGGAACTCACCAGAACTGCAGAATTTGTGTGGACCGCCACCCAAGACCAAGCCATGAAAAATGTTAAGCGAGTTGTATCAAAATAGGAGGTTATGAAACCAATGCAATGTGATTCGTCAATTCCAATATGGCTAATAACCGATACATCCAACACAGGGGTAGGAGCATGGATAGGACAAGGAGAAACACCTGAGAATGCCAGGCCTGCTTTGCTTCATAGTAGGAAATTCTCCAATGCCCAAATGAATTATGGCACAACCAACAAAAAAGCTCTGGCGATAGTGGATGCACTGACGGCATTCCACCACATACTCGCAGGAAGCAAGTTTACCATCATTACAGATCATCTACCTCTAACCTATCTCAAGACGAGCACGACACCTACCAAGAAACAACTGCGATGGAGAGGATTCATTGGAAAATACGACACCGCAATAGTGTATAGACCAGGCAAATGGAACTATTAAGCAGATGCATTATCCCGTCTTTATGAGGAGAATGATAACTACCCACATGCTGCAAACGATCCCATACAAGAAGACAATTCACTTACATCCTCACCTATTTCATCCTTTCTATCTTGTGAAGAACCTACTATCGAACACGAAATGTCTCAATTTGAAGCCCTCACTGTTGAGCACATCGGTACTTATTCAGAATACAGAAGTGACTGCAGCATAGAGCAAGCACAGCTAGACCCAAATGATTACAGAAATGGTGAACCTCTCAACAGCTGGAGAGATTATCGAAGCTATACCAGCAGAAGGAGTAAGGAGGAACTTGAACATGCATCAATGCATTGGGCATTCTGCGATATACCTTTTTGTCCTAACCATGAGGAATTGAAACCTAAAACCAAGATCTATGCTGGCTCTCTATGCAGTGGCCCGCCGGCTATTGATACTCCACCTAATACCGATAATGATCAAGACAACAAAGATACTCATTCTCCACATCCCCGCCTCGATATCTGAGCTATCAAGGAGCATGTCATGAAAGCTTTAGGCTGTGGCACCTGCCCTACCGAATGCCACAACTCCGAATACCTAGACCATCACTATAACGAACTCCTCTATGGAGGACCCTTGGTATACCTGAACGAGGTTCCAGTAGTGGAACTATCCTCCCTGCCTCACGAAAAATGAGAACTCTACTAAGTGTACGAGACACCTGATGAGGAGGAGGAGGTAACGGTATTAGAAAGGGTGGTGGATGAAAGGGATATCATTCAAGGAGTGGATGATATGAAAAATATTTGGAGAGAACAGATGATCAAAGGATATAGAAGCGACCCCATCTATCAGTTAGTGAAGGACTCCAACCATACTTCACGAAATGGAATGATGCAACATTACAACATATGTAACGGACTTCTCTACGCTACTACGAGAGGAGAAGATTGCCTATATATTCCGAAAGGTCATAGAGTGAATGGAGAAATACTAAGAGAACTAATGATAGGTGAAATACATAATAAAGGATATCATAGCACCGATTGAAATCTCTGGTATGCAATGGAATACATCTACTGGCCGGAGATCCAGAAGGATTTCAGAGACTTTGTCGAACAGTGTGACATATGTCAACTGAACCGGGAGAGGTCTACATTATCCACGGGCAACACCGTTTTGCTCCCCTTTCCCTGTGAAATATTTTCGAGCTATGCTATCGATTTCATGGGTCCATTCACTAAGTTGAGGGGGTATGATTTAGTATTGGTGGTAGTGGATAGAGCTGTTAGTTTTAGCTGACTGATACCAACATCAGTGAACGCTACTGCGATTTCGACAATGGAATTACTCCAGCACTATGTCTTTATGCCTCATGGAATACCTACAACAATTGTTAGTGATGCTGACCCTCAGTTCACCTCCCCATTTTGGAAACAAATATTGAAGACGATAGGAGTCGAACACCTTATGGCTACACCTGGCCACCACCAGACCAATGGACAAGTGGAAAGATAGATTTGAGAACTGAAAACAGTATTAAGGAATGTTGTTAATGCATGTCAGACCAACTGGCTTACCTCCCTCCCTGATATGACAGCTTACTCCAATGCAGGTCACCTCGATACTAATGGAATATCCCCATATAAAGCTGCGTATGGACGAGAATACCGACTGCTCGATACCTATAAAGTTAACACTACAACAGTACCTGCATCTGATGATTACTACAATCGACACCAAGAAATCAGAAATGGGGCATACCAAGCATTACGGTTGGCTAGAGCAAGATCAAACAGAGTGGCAGCTAAGAGGAGGAACTCACACAAACCTGTCGAGATTGGGGAAAGGATTATCATTTTTGGAGATCAGTTTGCAACAGAATCCGGCAGATCTTGGAAATTACAGCCACGTTGGCGAGGCCCCTTTACAGTACTCAAATTTGATGAACACACTGAGAACTATATGGTTAGCATAGATTCAAGAATGTACTGAAGGAAGAAAGGAGTATTCCACTGTTCGGTAGTCAAACCTTACCACCCAAATGACGATTTCCGATTCCCAGGACGACCATTTGCGAAACTAGCACCTATTCTCATCAACGAAGCACAGGAATGGGAACTTCAATCAGTCCTCGATTACAGGGAACGATATGGAAAGGGACAGTTCTTGTTTAGTTGGAAGGGATATTCCGCAAGCGAGAACAGTTGGGAACCAGTAGAAGGTTTGGAACATGCAATAGACTTAGTTCAAGCTTGGTGGACAGACAACATGTCAGGAGATGAGTTTCCTACGTTATTTTCTGGGTTTATTCCTATGTATTATTCTCCTACTAAGGATAGTTTTGAGAGCTATTCAGTTGTACCCCCAGTTGATAAAGGTTTTTGGGATCCTTATTTGAATTCTGATTATGATAGCGAGGATTAGAGATTTTCTTGTTATATTTTGAAATAAGGGTTTTATTTTGTTTTCGGGGTGTAACCGGTACAGGCTACTGGTTTAGGATTCTAAGCATTATTCGATACTGATTGTGATTTGAAATTGTTTCAGGAAATGAGGTGTACCTCTAGCCTGAGAATATAGGGTTTGATATTCCATATGTTTTATGTTTGGTTTCAAGTAGGGTTTGATACTTTATCTGTTTTATGTTTGGTTTTAAGGCTACCGTTTTAGAGTCTTATATGTTATGAGAATAAGGCTTCTGGTAGCCTAAGAAGTGTATTTAAGAACTGCTATTCTTCATGTTAAAAGAGGCAGACTTCGGCAGACAGAGTTTTCAATATACTTGGTTGAACAGTTACTTTCTTCAGTTCGCTTCGAGAATCTTTAGTTTGAGAATCCACCAAACATCTCTGAGACTTCAGTAGTCGCGATATAGTAAGAAGTCTATTCAACAACCTTGGCTAAAGCCTCTGGACCTTGATTCACTAGCTACCACTTTGGTACAGAACAAAGCCTGTTAACTCCACGATTACCGCATCTCCCATGAGGCGGTTACAGTCAACTGGTACTGTTGAAGATTGACTCCAGTGTACTGAATTATCCATTGCTGTTTCATCTGGTCGGGTATCCATGGGTTCTCCTCCTATCATCCTCCTCGTATAGCACTGCTGTACTTCCACCATCTTATTAAATACTTTATCTGATAACTTTAACCCTGATACTCTCTTATTGGATTCTGAGTCCAGTACCTAACGTCAATATTGTCTTTCTCCTCTACACAGTTTGAGGAATTTGATGAATCATAGGTGGCACAACCGGTATTCTTTTGGAGATGGTATGGAGGAATTGGGACGAACAGATTCTGGATTTAGAACCTAGATTTCCATTTTCTGAAGGTTTAAGATGCACATATAGTAAATATATGGGTTTCTTAGGCCCAGGCTGATGGTATGGATTGTTCTTGGCTAAATGTAGCTAACTATCGATTTTCAGAGTACTTGGTACTCCACTCAAGGAGGTATTCTGACTCATCTGAACTCTACATGAAGTTTAAACCATGCTAGGTACAATATAGGCAATTGAATTGATGCCTTGTTGGGATCCCGAAATGTATTGTCAATCATGATGTTTCTAATGGTTCCACAAATTCAATTTTAAACAACTCTGTGTCCCATATTTCTTTGAATATAGGAATGTAAATAGGACAATGAGGTACTTGGAAAATATAATCGTAGCGAGAGCTGAGGGTGGAGATTGAAGTGAACTTGAAGTTCATATAGTAAGCCTTGATAACAGAAGAACTATCAATATACTGTTAGGCAGATACCAAACTCTAGTAGAATTGAGAGATATAGGCCAAAATCTTTGATCGAAGAATCTGTCGAGGAAGGCTTATCTGTTAGGCATATGGAAATCTGAGACAAGCATACAGACCCACGGTAGGGTAACTGCACACAGACCCTCAATTTACCGCAGTGCCAACATCCCCCTACAGCCCCCTTATAGAGCCCGCAGGTCATTAGCGAGATTTGGAGAGTTGCGTCCTATGACTAAAATGTCACATCAATGAAGCCAACTTCATAATGCCATATACGTCACCGCCGTCAGTCCGACAGCATGCTGTTCATGGGATATATGGGAGAGGCTCTTTGCTGACGTCTGGGAAGTGGAACGGAGGAAATCCGTAAGAGGCGTATTGAGATACCCGGCTTTAAGGTTAGGGTTCCTAAACTACAGGCCAAAAGTGACAGGACGTTTTTGGAGAAATACTCTAAGAGGATATCCCAGTAGTGGAAGCTATTAGGGATATACCGAATCTACCCATACCCTTCTGAGATCAGCTGTAAGTTGGTTGGTCCTAGTAATAGGACCCCTCTACAGAGGCAGGCGGACCAAGGGGAAGCACGCTCAGAATGGAAGACTTAGATAAGTTAGAGCCCCTTAAGACATTGACACATTGGGCTCAGACTTGCGATTGACACTAGGTGTCCCAGCTTGAACTTGATCACTTCATGACTGAAGAGACTACTGGAACGATAGTCAATCAGACTAGAGTAATATAATAGTCTATGTGGATATCTACGTTGGAGGCCGCTGTTTGGTATAACAAATAGTGCAGTCATCTCAACGGAGGAATACTATTCCATGTCCGCGAAAGGTTGTGATAAGTTGCAGGGTCAAAAGGTGTTCATACTTATAAGATTCTGGATGTTTGCGTATTAAAACCAGAGTGGTACTTGAGAGGCATAATAGTTAGAAGTAGTCCGCGAACAGTCAGATGCGGGATATAAATATCATAGTGCCTCCTAAGCTTTACAGACATCATCAAGCAAGGGAGAAGAGATCTTATCAATATAAAATTTGTTTATACTAAAATCTTTACCTTACCTATTTTATCGAGATGAGCCTTCCTCGACAAATTCTCCGAACAAAGATTTTGGCCTTCGTCCCTCAGAATTATACTAGAGTTTGGCATCCGCCTAACATTATCTTGATAAAATAGTGTTAGGCATATGGAAATCCGAGACATGTGCACAGACCCACGGTAGGGTAACGGCGCACAGACCCTCAAATTTACCAGAGCCAAAACCTTCCTCCGGCCCCCTTATGGGGCCCGCACATCATTAGCGAGATTTCAAGAGTTGCATCCCATAACTAAAAAGTCACATCAATGAAGGCCATTTCATAACACCATATACGTCGCCACCATCCGTCCGACTGCATGCTGTTCACAGGATATATAAGAGGGGACCTTTGGCGAAATCTGGGAAGTGGAAAGGAGGAAATCCGTGGGAGGCGCATTGAGATAGTAGGCTTCAAAGTTAGGCTTCCTAAACTCTGGGCCGAAAGTGACGGGACGTTTTTGGCGAAATACTCTAGGAGGATATCCCAATAGCGGAAGCTATTAGGGGTATACCGAATCCACCCATACCCTTCTGAGATCAGCTGTAGGTTAGTTGGTCCTAGTAATAGGACCCCTCTACGGAGGCCGGCGGACCAAGGGGAAGCATGCGCAGAATGGAAGACCTAGATAAGTCGGAGCCGCTTAAGACGTTGACACGTTGGGCTCGGACTTGCGATTGGCACTAGGTAGTCTGGCATGAACCTGATCACTTCATGACTGAAGAGACAACTGGAATGATAGTCAACAAGACTAAAGTCATATAAAAGTCTATGCGGACATCTAAGTTGGAGGCTGCTATTTGGTATAACAAATAGCGCAGTCATCTCAACGGAGGAATACTATTCCGAGTCCGCGAAAGGGTGTGATATGTTTTAGGGTCAAACGGTGTTCGCACTTATAAGATTCTGGGCGTTTGCGTATTAAAGCCAGGGTGGTACTTCGGAGGCATAGTAGTCAGAAGTAGTCCGCGAACACTCAGACGCGGGATATAAATATCGAAGTGCCTCCTGAGCTTTACAGACATCATCAAGCAACGGAGAAGAGATCTTATCAATATAGTATTGTTTCGCACTTTAAAAATCTTTACCTTACCTTACTTTATCGAGACGAGCCTTCCTCGACAGATTCTCCGATCAAAGATTTCGGGCCTACGTCCCTCAGTTATATACTTGAGTTTGGCGTCCGCCTAACAGTATATTGATAGTTCTCCTGTTACCAAGGCTTACTATATGAACTACGAGTTCACTTCAAACTCCACCCTCACCTCAGACTTCGATCACATTTTCGAAGCACCTCACTGTCATATCTATATTCTTTCCTTCGAAGAAATATTTGAAACAAAGCTGTTCGAAATCGTAGAAGAATATACGCAAGAACCCTCCTGGTTCACAGTACCTTTCGGGATCCCAACAAGGGATCAATTCAATTGCATATATCGTACCTGGCACGGTTCAGACTTTGAGTGGAATTCGACCGAGTCAGAAAACCTCGTCGACTTCAGCACCCAGTGCTCCCTGATTACGGCCGAAAAAGAAAAGGAGAAAGCAGGCACAGTCATCCGGGGGCCAGACATCCCCTCGGCCTGGGCCTAACCCAACCTTATATGTACTATAAGTACATTCTAAACCTCGAGAAAAAGGAGATTCAGATTCTGAGTCCTGAGTCAGACCAACCGAACCCTTTTATACCTACACCTCTAGAATACCTCAGACGTTGGGTACCTTACATACGATTCCTTAAACCCTTTAAAGGATATCAGGAACTCTAGTACGAAGTACCAGTAATCACTCATCTAGGGCTGTTAGAGCAACTAGCCTATCTGGATAGTATCACAATGGCTGAGATACCCCAAGACCCGAGAAAGCAAATAACAGCGGGGGAACCTATGGACACCCGTCCTGATACAGCGGATAAAACCGATGATTCAGCTATATGGAGTCATGCTTCATCAACACCTCAAGAACCTTCATTCCCAAGAGGACATGTCTCTACTGACCGATCCTCTAGTGTTGCAAGCACTCATCGGATCTCAAGAGCCTCCACGCCTAAACCCGGAGGTGACCACGCTGCAAACCTAGCCAGGTTGGCTGCTCGTCTTGGAATAACCTTGGGTCAAATAAGACAGGATATAGACACTTCCCTTGACCAAGCTAATATCGCCTTCAAACATTTGAAGGGAGCAACTCAAGATAATACCTTAAAATTAATTAAGGTTCAACAGCAAATCGCCGAGGGACAAGATGTCCACGATAATGATATTGCAATCTTGTTGATGCAGCTGGCAGGAGTGGAAAGCGAAGTCAAGGGGATACAAGAAGAGATGTTGCGAGAAGTTGCAATGAAGATTGACGCTCAGGAACGGTGTCAACAAGAACATGAAGAGGTAACCACGAGGTTACATGGAACCCTCGGGGAAGAAAGCCAAGCAGCATTGGCCCGAGACCAGACTCTGGAACAAATGGTCCTCAGTCTAAGAGCGGAATTCGTCGAATTCCGTGCCCAGAGTGTCACTCGCGAAAGAGAAGTCAATTGTACTCTAGGACAAATGCGGACAGATCAGGCTACATGCCAAGCAGAGATTCGCAGGTCTCAAGACCAGCAACAACTGCAGAATATCGAGACTAACCAAACCCTAAAAGGGTTAACAGCGGCCATAAATAGGATACTAGCCGCGGCACCAAGTCCCGAAGCTGCAAGACCCGCACCCTTACCCACAGTCCAAGAAACTGACGACGAGGAGTACTATGCTCCACCTACACGCAGGGACAAGGGAAAGGGCTGGGAAGCCGCTGATGCATCACCCTCAGGTGCCCAGGGAGGTAACCCTGGAGATCCTAGTGACGATGATGACGATGATGATGAGAGAGGAAGAAGGAGAGGAGGTCCTAGCCAAGGCCAGCGAGGACAAACACCAGAACAGCCTGGTATGGCAGAGACACTTGCCAACGCGATGGCACTAAACATTAAGTGACCATCAGAACCACCCCCATTTTTTGAAGACAAACCCGCACAAGATATATATGTGTGGATCCTTCAATGCACTGACTATTTCGAACGGAATCCACGAATCTGGGAGGATGCACGAGAACGGGTTATATATGCACTCGGTCGTATGAGAGGAGAAATAGTTCTTTCTTATACCGTTTGGTACAGAAAGGCTATGGACGGGCTTCAAGGGGAAACCCTGCAACCAGAACTGGCAACATGGACATGTTTTGAACGCGATATGATCAAACGATTTGCCCCGGTAGAAGCCGAACGACTAGCACTCTGAGCGATGAAGCTAGTCAAGTACGATGGAAGTATTGAACGTTATCTAACGATCATGCACAACCAGAATATTCGTGCCCGCATGACAGGAGAATCGTGGAGGGAGGAAGTCGAAAATAAACTTCCAAAACAAATTGTTCGCAGATTGTCGGCTCTGCAATATACAACGGATCAAGAATGGGAGGAGGCATTAAGACTGTGCGGTCAGTCAGAAGAAGGACTTCTGGCCAGAGAGAAAATCGGGCGCGACAAGCAGTCCAAGCCCAAAATAGTCCAAGAAGTCAAAGGAGATGACCGACGGGACTCTAAACCAAAGTGACAAAGGGGTACTAAACCTTATGTCAAGGGAGGTGGAGCCCCACCACGAAAACGAAAAAGGGACGATGAACGGGAAGGGCTACAAAAGAAGTTGGGAGGTTCACCGAAGACCACTCACACAAACTTCGCCCAGGCCCATACCGGTATCCCACAGAGTGTGATAGACACTCAAAGGAAGGAAGGAGATTGCAAACGTTGTGGGAAGAAAAACCTCACTTATCAAACGTGTTAGGGAGATGCCCATATATCAGTGGCAACAGTCAGCTCAAGACCGATAAAAATGGGAATTCGACGAGCAAGATCGGCTATTGTAAAGCCCAACTTAGCTCGCAGAGTCGCTTCCGCACAGCAACCAGCCCCAGTGAAGAAGATCTGGGAACTGGCGGATAACGAAGAACTGACCTAGGTCAGTTCAATGGCACCAACGGCGACAGCGTTAGGGTATTCAGTGTCCAGAGGGAGCTGGAATCGAAATGGGAACCCCCTTTGGCTGGGGTGTATTGGGTACCGACCACGACGGGGATCGGGTATTCTGTGTGCAACTACGGGAATCGAAACTCAAAATGATCAAAGCGGCGCGAAGCAAGTCTCTCCTTTCAGGATCAA
>JACCEG010000300.1:0-73128 GCA_014065205.1 Tuber brumale | reverse complement strand
AAAAAAAAAAAAAAAAAAAAAAGATCGCATCGCCCAACTAGTAGTAGAAAAGGTCAACCCCTCGGACATGATGGAAGTCGACGACTTGGAAGAGACGGAGCGAGGAACCGCAGGATTGGGAAGCACCGATATAGCGACAAGATCCTTGATCGCCAAGGAACATGAACCTAGCATCAGCTACCTATAGGCATCGACAAAAGACAATAAACATTGGTACGATATCTCAGAAGTACCCGAAAAAGTTCTAATGTCAAATGCTATTATCCTGCAAAAGGGTATGAAGCAGTTCAATCCTGAATTCCTAAGCGAGATACAGGCAGCTATCGGAACAGATGCAACTTGGAGGCAACGGAGGGAAGAACTCATTAAGTTATGAGACGAAGGAAAGGATTTTCCCAAAGACTGGACCTTAACCGACAATCTACTATATTATAAGCAATGACTATTTGTACCAAATAGTCAGGCACTATATACTAAGATCGCAGAAGGATGTCACAATGCAAAAGTTGCAGGACATTTCGGACAAGAAAAAACTTTGGAAATAATCATGAGAGACTTCTACTGGAAAGGACTTGCGGCACGGGTCAATGACTACGTACGATCCTGCGATGAATGCCAACCTAACAAATCGCCTAGACATGCTAAGTATGGATTACTGCAACCATTGCAAATACCCTATGCAGCATGGGCATCTAACTCGGTGGACTTCATCATGCAACTACCAGAGTCACAAGGGTGTACTCAGATAATGGTAGTAGTCGATCGGTTCACAAAGATGGCACATTTCATCAGACTACAAGCAACGGCTACGGCCAAGGATGTCGCAAACGCATTCCTGAAAGAAGTATGGAGGCTACATGGCCTGCCAACTGAAACCGTCTCGGACATGGACTTAAAGTTTGCAGGAGAATTTTGGGAATCCCTTTGCAAGGCACTGGAAATTAAGCGAAGAATGTCAACGGCATACCACCCTCAGACTGATGGACAAACTGAACGTACCAACCAAGTGCTGGAAGGTTACCTTCGAAGTTTTGTCAATTATGATCAGGATGACTGGTACCAGCTACTACCGCTAGCGGAACATGCCTATAACAACTCCGCAACCAATGCTCACGGGATGTCGCCATTCTATACGAACTACGGATTCCATCCACAGACAGAGTGGATGAAGGAGCACGAAGCTCAAAATCCAGGAGCAACACTTTATGCAAACTGGATTAAGACAATACATGAACAAGCAAGAGGGTCACTAGAAAAGACACGAGAAGGGATGTCGAAATATTATGACCGGAAAGCTCGACAACAGCCGGACTTCAAAATCGGGGACAAAGTAATGTTAAACGCCAAAAACATTCGCACCCGACGGAAATCTAAAAAGCTAAGTCCAAAGCTATACGGCCCTTTCCAAATTATGGAAAGACGCGGATCCAGAGCATTCAAGCTCAACATATCCGATCGATGGAACATTCATCCCGTATTCCATGTCGCACTATTGGAACCCTACCGCGAGTCAGTTCATGGTAATCGCCAGCAACCCCCTAGAGAACCGGAGGATATTGACGGTGATCTGCAATGGGAGGTTGAAAAAATCGTAAGAAGCGAGATTCGTTCTTACAGAAAACGAGTACGCGGCCGCTACCAAGAGAAGCGGGAACTGTGGTACTTCGTTAAATGGCAAGGGTGTTCGGAAGATGAGAACACATGGGAGCCTGCCACCGGTATGGAAAATGCGGAGGAAGTTGTGGAGAATTTTCATAATGAAAATCCGGACATGCCAGGAAGGGCAGAAGTAAGATAGTGAGGAAAAGGTTTTCCTACCGTGGCCAAGTAAACGCGGAAGGTTTTTTACCCTGACCACACTGAGTCTTAAAATGTATTTAGAAGAAATTATAAAATGGTTATAAAGGCATTCGAGGCGAAGCCTGGAAGGAGGGAGCTCATGTTAGGCATATGGAAATCCGAGACATGTGCACAGACCCACGGTAGGGTAACTGCGCACAGACCCTCAATTTACCGGAGTGCCAACACCCCCCTCCGGCCCCCTTATGGGGCCCGCACGTCATTAGCGAGATTTCGAGAGTTGCGTCCCATAACTAAAAAGTCACATCAATGAAGCCCACTTTATAACACCATATACGTCGCCGCCGTCCGTCCGACCGCATGCTGTTCGCAGGATATATAAGAGGGGACCTTTGACGACATCTGGGAAGTGGAACGGAGGAAGTCCGTCAGAGGCGCATTGAGATAGTAGGCTTCAAAGTTAGGCTTCCTAAACTCTGGGCCGAAAGTGAGGAGACGTTTTTGGCGAAATACTCTAGGAGGATATCCCAATAGCGGAAGCTATTAGGGGTATACCGAATCCACCCATACCCTTCTGAGATCAGCTGTAGGTTGGTTGGTCCTAGTAATAGGACCCCTCTACAGAGGCCGGCGGACCAAGTGGAAGCATGCTCAGAATGGAAGACCTAGATAAGTCGGAGCCGCTTAAGACGTTGACACGTTGGGCTCTGACTTGCTATTGGCACTAGGTTGTCTGGCATGAACCTGATCACTTCATGACTGAAGAGATTACTGTAATGATAGTCAACAAGACTAAAGTCATATAAAAGTCTATGTGGACATCTAAGTTGGAGGCTGCTGTTTGGTATAACAAATAGCGCAGTCATCTCAACGGAGGAATACTATTCCGAGTCCGCGAAAGGGTGTGATAAGTTTCAGGGTCAAACGGTGTTCGCACTTATAAGATTCTGGGTGTTTGCGTATTAAAGCCAGGGTGGTACTTCGGAGGCATAGTAGTCAGAATTAGTCCGCGAATACTCAGATGCGGGATATAAATATCGAAGTGCCTCCCGAGCTTTACAGACATCATCAAGCAACGGAGAAGAGATCTTATCAATATAATATTGTTTCGCACTTTAAAAATCTTTACCTTACCTTACTTTATCGAGACGAGCCTTCCTCGACAGATTCTCCGATCAAAGATTTCGGGCCTACGTCCCTCAGTTATATACTTGAGTTTGGCGTCCGCCTAACAAATAGGTAAAGTAATGATTCCAATTGTGAAACAATATTATATTGATAAGATCTCTTCTCTATCACTTGATGTCTTTAAAGCTCTGGAAGCACTTCAATTTATATTCTGTATCTGAGTGTTCGCGGACTACTTCTAACTACTATGCCTCCCAAGTATCACTCTGGTTTTAATACACAAACATCCAGAATCTTATATGTGCGAATACCGTTTCACCCTAAAACTTCTCAAACCCTTTTATGGTTACGGAATTGTATTCCTCCATTGAGATGACTGCGCTATTTGTTATACCAAACAGCAGTCTTCAACTTAGTTGTCCGCACTGACTATTATATTACTTTAATCTTGTTGACTATCGTTCCAGTAATCTCTTCAGTCATGAAGTGATCAGTTTCATGCTGGGCCACCTAGTGCCAATCACAAGTCCAAGCCCGACATGTCAGCATCTTAAGGGTCCTTGACTTATCCAGGTCTTCCTGTCTGAGCATGCTTCCCCTTAGTCTGCCTGCCTCTGTAGAGAGGGTCTTATTACTAGGATCAACTAACCTACAGCTGATCTCAAAAGGGTATGGGTGGATTTGGTATGTCCTCAATAGCCTCCACTACTGAGACAACTTCTTAGAGCATTTTGCTGAAAACATCCCATCACTTTCACCCCATAATTAGCAAGCCTAAACTTGAAGCCTATTATCTCAATGTGCCTCCTATAGATTTCTTCTATTCCACTTCCCAGATGTTGCCAAAGGCCCACTCCCATATATCCTATGAACAGCATGTGGTCAGACGGATGGCAGCAACGTATATAGTGTTATGAAGTGGGCTTCATTGATGCGACATTTTAGTTATGAGACTCAACTCTTGAAATCTCGCTAATGATGTGCAAGCCCTATAAGGGGGCCAGAGGGGGGTTTTGGCTCCGGTAATCGAGGGTCTGTGCACAGTTACCCTATCGTGAGGTCTGTGCACTTGTCTCAGATTTCCATATGCCCAACATGTACCTCCCCCAACTATGAAAGAAACAGATAGAGTTGAGTCAACTTCCAGAGCTGAAGTACTAAACCAGCAGCTTTACTAATTAAGATACAGATTCTCCAGATACATTAGAACAGCCTATTGTATTTTCAGCTTCTGAGGTATACTAGTTGTTAAGAAAGAGTAAATTTTGTGGTATCCTTATATTGGTATCTAAAAACTATTTGGTGAATTTAGAGAGAGCAGTTTCAGGAATTTCATTAACATGGAACAATTCCTTAAGCCTCAGTGAAGCTTCCAATATTTTATTCTTATTTCTCCACATTGTGGTTGTAGAACAGTTGAGAAAATCAATTTTGCTTTAGGTCTGGATTTTTGGTGGTTGCAGGTGGCCAACTTCCCCGTCGCGTACGTTAGGTGCTAACAGCTAGGATATTTTTACTTCCAATAGATGAGTGCTAAGTATACAAGGATACCACTATGAAAGAGGTAATCCGATAGCTGTAGGGTGCTATCCATGGTTTTTTACCTCATGATAAGGCTCTTTCCCCAAGCCTATGAAGCTCCAAGTTTGCCCTTGTATCATGGGATAGAATTGTGAGGGCTCGTCAGTTGTTTTGTCCCATAACACCTTCCTAACTAGGAAGGTGAAGCGGGGTAAGGAAAATAGAGTACCGGTAATAGAGGAGAGGGAGCTGGACAGACGGTAGTCGTTTTCAAGGCGCGCCTCATAATACACCGGTACTAGTATCCGCTTCTGCCTATACAAATTTGCCGCGGTCCGCGGGGGGGGCACCAGCGAACCCGTAACTAGCGGCAGTAACCCCCCCCCCCCCCGGCATACGGGTACCAACATAGAGATTACTTATAGCAGGCAAAAAGTGCCCGGAAACAGGGATTTGAGAGATACATAACCAAGATCCGTGCATAATACTGTACAAACTCTCGACCGGATTATCCAATACTTCTTGCCTCCTACTGGTATTGCAGTAAATTGGCGGCAGTGCCAGCAACCTTGCTGCCTGCAATTCGCAGCCCCCTTCTTTCGAACCTTCCACGCAGGTAATCCTAAGCCCGTAGGGAGCTGAGTCTTACTCACCCTTTCTTTCACATTAGAAGCCTGAACCTCGGTGTTATATAAAACTTTGCCGAATTTCCCGACAGATCTCCACTCCCGAGTAACTACACACCATCACCTATCACACTACCGTGGCCATGGAAGGGCTCTCGCTGGCTTCCAATATCATAGCGGTGTTATCGCTTGCCGGAAAACTCCTTACTACAGGATACCAATACGGCTCCAGTTCCGCCCAACTCCCGGCCGAAGTGCAACACCTGGTACGAGAGGTCACGGCACTCAGCGGGGTCCTACACACTATAAAGAGGCTAGTCGACGATCTAGCCACCAATGCAGGGACCGCCAATGGGAGTTCCAGAGATCTCGTAAGAATGATGGGTGAGCCTGTAGAGCAGTGTCGAAAGTTGATGGAAGAGATGTTGAGGGATTTGCAGAAGTATGAGATGGCCGGTAGGAGGCGGGGTCTTTGGAAGCTTTCCTGGCCATTGAGGGAGAAGACAACGAAGGAGTGGTGTGAGCGGTTGGAGAGGCATAAGTCGTTGTTTGAGGTTGCCTTGTCCGTGGATGACGTGTGAGTGCTTCTTCGTTAATATTTTGAGTGAGTGGGTAGCCGGGACATATCTAATTGGACAATAGGTCATTAGCGCGGGAGATTCGAAACGATGTAGAGGATATTAAGGCAATTCGACTCTTGAATAGGCAGGATGAGAAACAGGCCGTCTATAGTAGGTTGTCTCTATTTCTTCTGAATTGTGATGCTTCTGTGCGTTTGGGATGCTGGATCGACGGTGTTTTGGGGCGCCGCAACTACGGGGAGGGGATATCAGATGAGATTCTCCTGGCACCGTTGTGTTCATCTCTCGATATGCCTTTTTATTCATCACTCTTTATGCTTTCAGATGCCATTACGTTTTACTAACGCCTCTAGGCGATATGCAAAAGAGAATCCAAAATTGGCTTTCCCCGGCGGACACGCGATCTAACCATTTGGCAGCAAGAAAACTATGCCAGTATGGCACTGGGCGTTGGTTCACCGAAGGGAAGGAGTTTCAAGACTGGCTGAAGGGGGTCAAATCTTTTCTCTGGTTGCATGGGATACGTTAGTTTCCCTCCATACATCCTGCTAAGCTTCGACTGGCGTGACTGTAGGCAGCTGCTAATTATAACAAAAAAGCTGGTGCGGGGAAAACAATCCTATCGTGGGAAACCCTTCTAGTGTCCTAAGGGAATAGTTACTTATTAATATCTCCAAGGTCTACCGTGATCGAACATGTTTCCGCAAAGTTTGCTAAAGAGCCCGGCTCAATACTCGCATACTTCTATTGCGACTTCAAACAAGTATCCAAGCAAAACGCGACAAGCCTCATAGGATCAATTATTTGGCAAATAGCAAGTCAGGAGCTTACCATGCTCCAGGATGTGGAGGACTACTTTTCCGAGAAGTTGCGGGATGGCCCGCCTAAGTTACCGGGTCTCATTAACCTTCTCCGACATCTTTTAAGACGGATTCCTAAGCTTGCGATTGTTGTTGATGCATTGGACGAGTGCAGAGATAGCTTACAACCTATTATGCTAGAAACCCTGAGAGAGCTCTCAGGCCTGAGCAATATCAATCTTTTGGTTGTCAGCCGGGATCATCTCAATATAAAGCTTCACTTCGAGGGCCTACCCAGTCTTGGCATCCAGAAGGAGGACGTCGCGAAGGATATTGAGCTATACATCTCTCGCGAGATTGAACAATATGGAAAGTTGAAACGTCTATCCAGTAGCATCAAGCGCGAGATCGTCGACGCTTTGGTAAAGGGAGCTCGCGGAATGTGTGATTATTGTTGTTCCTTAGATTCAGCGGGCCATTCTGATCATTTGTGAAGGTTCCGTTGGGCAAAATGCTGCCTAGACCAGATCGGTAAACTTAGAAGCGATAAAGCTATCAAATCCGCCTTAGAGTCACTTCCCCCAACCCTGGACGAAACTTACGAAAGAATTTTATGCAACATAGCAGAGGAAGACCGCGGGCTTGCATTACAAGTGTTTCGATTCTTGGTATGTGATGACCGAGACCTGACTCTTTCTGAGATCAGAGAAGGCCTAGCGATAGAGATTGGATCCAAGCGGATGGATCCCGATAATAGACTTAATGATGAAGAAGATATTCTAGACATCTGTGGTGGACTTGTTGATAAGAACGAGAAGAACATAGCAGGATTAGCACACTTCACGGTCAAGGAATATTTGGTGTCACCAAATTTGGCTAAGGGCAAAGCTTCATACTATTATGTCGATGAAACTCGGGGAAATACTGAGCTCGCAAAGATCACATACACATATTTACTACTCGAGGATTTCAGCACAGGTCCTTGCGCCACTACTGCTGAGTTTGATCTCCGGCAAAAAGAGTTCCCTCTATATACGTATGCTGCCAAACACGGCTGGAGACACGTGCTCAGGTACAACTACGGTTCAGACCAGATCCTAGATGCGCTGCTTGTGGAATTCTACGGTAATGATAACGATCCAAATTTCATTTCATGGCGGCAGGCGCAGTGCTCCGATGCTTGGGATGTCAACAATTACCTAAATTCAAAGAGTTCCTCAACAGCCACGCTATACTACGCGTCCGCAGTCGGTCTCTGGCAGCTAATTAAAGGGATAATTGGCGGAGGAGCTGACGTCAATCACTACGGTGGTCCGCATTTCACCCCACTTGAAGCTGCGGCAGAATATGGACACGTTAAAACCACCGAGGTCCTCCTGGAGTGCGGTGCGAAGGCGACACCGATAGGGAAAAGTGACGCAATGGCCGCTGCAGCGAAACGTGGGCATGTAGACTGCGTAAAAGCACTTATTGAAGCCAGTAGAAGCGATAACCCGGACCACAGCCGGTATGGAGCATCCATATCTGTGGCCATGTCGAACAGGCACGAGGACGTCTTGAATGCAATCTTAAGTTCGGAGGACTTCACAGAGGTTCGGAACAGCAAGCCCCTCTGGCTATTCATGTATGACCTTTCGCATATGGGACTCGACCGAACTGCGCAGCTGCTTGTGGAGAAGTATGGTTCCCAGATCATCTGCGACAACAACGAACATCTCCCCCGGACCCTAAAGGTTACAGCAGAGCACGGGAGGGTCACAACTCTTCAACGCATGCTGCAGAAGCCGGAAGCTATGGCGGTCCTTTTGAGAGATGACGTTTTTGTGCCAGTGCTGGAGGGCGCCGTTTTCTATGGGCACGCCAAAATGGTGGAATTACTACTCAGAAATAGGAAGGAGTCGCTAGGACTAGGGGTCTCGTTTCACCTTGCGACTTCCAAGGGGTTTACCAAGATTAGTGAGATGCTACTCCGTGAAGGGGTGGATCCGTGGGCTAAAGATGAACATGGCTGGACTCCGATGTTTTATGCTATGCAGTGTTTGAAGGAAGGCTCCGTGGAGGGACTACTAGCAGTACTTGGGAACGTTGAGAAATCGGAAATTATGAATATTGTGGGAATGGGGCCGTGGGGGTGGGAGACTATCGATAATTCAACAGGGCTGAATATTAGTGAAGATGGATGCGAAGTTGAGAATAGTAAGTATCGTAACCAATCTCCTAGCGGTGTTCCGGGGCTGACATTTCCCCCAGCCTCTGCCTCCACAGAACAACTCCGGGCAAAATTCCCTATAACCCCAATTGTAGACGACTACTACTTCGAAGTTCACCTAGTGAAGGGATCAACCGGCTGCAAAATCGGATTTGTGGATGCCATATACCACCATGTCAACGATGCCGCTGACCTCTACTCTACCTGCCTCGGAGAAGCCCTAGGTTCCTGGGGATACCGCTCTGGATCTATCAATGGTGACGCCGAAGTTTATGATGAACCTGCTCCCCATTTTGGCACGAATGACACCATAGGCTGTCATTTCGACCGAGTACGAGGGGCAGTCTCGTTCACGTTAAATGGGGAACGAGCTAGTAAGCTCTCTTTCATTATCTTATCGGCCTTCACTGTACTGACTGAGATAGGCAAACCAATACCAGAGGTCCGAGGAAAATTACGCCCAATGGTCAGACTCACACCGGGGGATAAAATTCGGACTAATTTCGGCAGCGAACCGTTTCAATACCAGATCCCGAAGCCTGCTGCTCCAGAGGCGTACATCAAGGAGGCTTCTACACATTGGCCAAAGAGCATGTGGTATCACCATCCATATGAGTGACGAGTGATGCCTTGCCCCACGTTCGGTTGGTTGATCGTATGATAGGATGTTTGTGTTAGGCTCGCAGTAATGGACCCCGGGTATACGAAAAGGCGTAAGAGCAGGAACTCCCTTCCCGCACGCAATGCCAACCTTCTCAATGGGAATTATCGGTCAGGGCGGTGATATAGGAGCCAGGTCTTTACTTATTTTATCCAATTTTTTTCATTAATACTATGAAGCTCTCTAATGTCAAGAGTCTACAGTATACTTGGTCTTTGCATATGAGGAGCCTACGGGGGTTAACCTATAGTGTAGCTTAGGGGCATGAATTGTGTTAACGTTTTTCTTCTTACTGTGCAGAGGTATCAGAGGATGGTTGCGCCGGTATATGAAAATACACCACAATCCAACCCCATCCACCCCAAACACGGGCCATTCTAGATTTAATAATAGAGAAAAAGTAGGATAGAACCTCAAATAAGCTACTGTCTGTGGTCCAATGGAAATGGGGAGAAAACCTCAGCAAAAGGTGAGTTGTTCTGCCCCTCTGAAAGCCCAAAAGAAAAAACTAGTTCTTGCCACGGGAGATAGGCAACACGAACCACCTAGCATACTATTCGGTTGTTTGAGATTTTAGAGTAAATAAATCATACACACCCCTAACACGTGAAAGGTACGCACACCCTATATGACTATTAACTCGAGTAGATGGGTTTGAATCTTCTGTGTTTGCTTATTCTCCCTTATTCAGCTCTTGCTTGCGTAGACGGCAAAAGGGCAAGGCCACACATTGTAGTCTAAAAACTCTTCAAACCCAGGCTCACCATGCAGCCAAGGATGATATCCACGCTAGAGAACGGACAAGACATACTCGAGTACTCGAGTACATTAGTGAGATGGATGATGGAAAACAACAACACCTGATGACAGTATTCGTGAATACCTGTAGAATTATGACAATAGTAGTTCTAAACTCGAAATATCAAGAAGATATCACAATGTCATCCGGGGTGCCCTTGGCAAATAGGAAAAAAATCGGTTGAGGACCGAAGCCAAGGGCATCGGCCGAGAGGAGTGTGTTGAGGTACTGTACAGCAGATCCAACGACTTAAATTGCACCCTCCGCTGTACTCGATTAGTGCTTAAGTGCTCGACAATAGTGGTTGCCTACGAATTTGACAATGGTGCTCCCTTGAGTACTTGATTGATCTTGTGTTTTTCGACTCGAACAGCAGATTTAAGAGCAGAATGATGCCGATGCCGGCGTGTTTGTGTGACAGCACTAGGGTGCCGGCAATGGCATTTTATCCCACGAGGGAGCCATCCCAGCACACCTATAAAGCTCTACCCTTTTAGGCGAAATCAGATACGGTACCGAATGGCAGCGGGTATGGATACGATAGCTCGCGACCTATTATAGTCTTGTTTCTAAACTAACGGTAATATCAGAGGTATATAAGTTAGTAAATAACGCGATCATTTCCATCACTCCATCGATCACCGCACCTAACATCCTTCCTCTATGCATACCCCCTCCTCGCACCTCCCTGCGTGATAACCAAAGAAAAGAACATTCTCCGCAACTCCCAAACACAAGAAATCTGAAGAAAAGAACTCCTGCTCCCCAGAGGTTTCCAGTCATAATGCTCCAGTGTCAGAGCATGTCCTTCCACCTCCCCCATAGCTTCCATGTAGTCTAGCTCATTTGACTTCTCCGCATTCCTAAGCCATCACCGAAATTCCAGACTTTAGCGAAACAATGAAACTATCACATGAGCACGCCAAGGAGCAACTATTATACTAACTTCCAACACGCCTCCTAGTGGCGGGGCAGGATCGTGAGATTTTTATGTTAGTTTGTGGTGTTGAACACTGTTCCGACATTCATGAATAGGAAGGCGAAATACCGGGTAAGGAAAACTCTGTTCGCGATCAATTGTGTTTTCTATCTAGGGAGACACTGTGGTTGCGGACCTCGAGCACCATCCCACGATATGGTATAGCCTAGGTCTTGTATTACGATGAGAGAATACTCAGGGAGCACCTGCAGTGGAATCGCTCTAGTTTGAGATATGTCCAAGCACATCAACCTTATGTATGAGTCAGTCGAAAAACTCACCGTACATATCCCTTCGCTTAAAGCATCACAGCGTAGCGTTCCGCGATATTGATACAGGCCCAAAACCTCTTCCCACAACCTCGTACAATGGTCTGTAAAAATAGAGGTCGTGCTTTCAGATATTCATCTTGACCGCCAAGCATAGTGCAATGCATGCTCGCGCAGTAGCGCACTAGGGCCCCATGGTCGGCTACTATACCTAGTACCATATTCAACCCCATATTGCTAATGATTGAGGAACATGTTCGTCAAAACCAAACCCCGTTTAACGACGGACTCGAGCAGCAGTTCAGAGAGTTGTTGGATATGCTGATCAACAGTCCCCCACCGGAGCCTAGGATCCCAGATTTGTCACTAAACGTACTGACCAAGACAGGGGAGTAAATCTCGGTGAACAAGTCTAAAAGAAATTACGATATGGAGGACACTCTTGTGTACCCCCCAAAATTGAAGGAGGTTGTGATTATTACAGTGCGTGCGAAAGAAACCTACCTTTTCTTCAGTTTGTTCATACCACTGCTACGCTTGAGCGTTATTATCAAGCCACTAGTTTAGTTGTCACTCGTTCCTGATTGTGAATTAGAACACAATCACAGGTCATCACTCGTTTATGTTTTGGTAGTGTAGGCTGTTCGTATACGAGTATTTCTTCATCCCCCCTGTTCCTCTTGTCACTCCTGTATGTTTACCGATTGATCCCCGCTTCCCGCTTTCTTTTTTAAGGGTGCCAAGTCCAGACAACCTTTCTATACAGCTAGGCTATATCCGTTCTATCTTGTATTTTTACCCCATTTACTTAATGCCGAAGAATCTACCCCTCTACTACTACCTTTTCCCAGATCGAAAACTTTACCCAATCATCTAGTGAGCTATTGCGCATTGCTACAGTTTGGTTCAGGCGATAAGTGTACATAGCATGCGATACGACGCAATATGGTACAGTACTGTTCAAGCCCACTCGCAAGATCAGACTCAAGGATCAACTGAAGGAGTGATCTATTTGCCGCTGAATCTCAAATAATCGAACAGAATGCTGTGACTATGTCATTCAAGCCGCTTGAACCCATTGGTGGGGTCTGGATTTTTTTTTTTTTTTAATAATCCTGTGATACCTCTAAGTAGTAGGGAAAAAAACATTAACAGAATTCATGCACCTAGATTACCCTATAACTCCTATAAGCCCTTCGTGCGCAAGACCCAGATTCCGTAGACCCAACATCAGAAGGCTTTATCGTATTGTCCAAGAAAACTTGGATAAGCCAAGGCTCTGTTTGGACACAATTGTTCCATTCCGTTTTGCGACCGTTTGTGGTGTAAAAATGATTGGCAAACGGAAGGAAACGGCCACTTTTTCTGGGGCAACGGAGCGAAGCCGTTGTATCCAAACAGAGCCTAAGTCGAGACCTAGCTCCAACAGGTATATCGCCGCCCAGACCTAAAATTCTTACTGGTAGGAATGTTGTCGTTATGCACGGTAGTGAACTCCTGCTCCAAAACCCTTTCTTATATTTGTAGAGACGTGACGGAGGTGAAGAGGTGGAGACTTGTTTATTCTAGGAGGGGGGGTCCCCGACTATATATAAACAGATAGACAGACATGCCAATCGGTGGTTCCTAATCAAACACCAGCGGCAATGTCCAAACATACACACAACCTCGACACGATAAGCGCGGCAGCCCATACGATATCATACAACATTCAATAATATTGAGAGCTCCCTGCTACGGGCCTAACCCAAACATAGCGAAACTAACCAACCCATTGTGAGACACAATGAATTGCCGGTCACTCATAACAATCATATGGATGGCTAAACCAGTCGCTGAGAAACGAATGCTTCTTAATGTACAGCTCTGGGGCAGCCGGCTCGGGGATCTGGTGCAGAAATGGCTCGCTGCCGAAATTAGTACGAATTTTATCCCCTGGCGAGAGTCTGATTATTGGACGTAATTTTCCGCGAATCCCGGGTAGTGGCTCGCCTGTACCTATCAGTGGGGTCAGGACCCATAAAATAACGAAAAATAACTTACCAGCACGTTTTCCATTGAGCGTGAATGAGACCGCGCCTCGTACTCGGTCGAAATGGCAGCCTACGATGTCGTTGGTAGCAAAATGGGGAGCGGATCCAGCGAAAGGTAAGTCCTCGCCGCGGATAGATCTTGGGGAGTAGCCCCAGGACCGGAGGGTAGATCCAAGGTTGGAGGAGTAGAGGTCCAAGCCCTCGACAATATAGTAGCACATGGCATCGACAAAACCGATTGTGCAGCCGTTTGATCCCTTCAATATGTGAACTTCGAAATAGTAGTCGTCTACCACCGGGGTTATAGGAAACTTCGCGCGTAGCTGTGCCGCAGAGGCCGAGGCTGGGTGGAATGTTAGCCCCGGGATACCGCCAGGAAATTAGTTACTCACTATTCTCAACTTCACATCCATCTTCGCTAATCTTCAGCCCTGTTGAATTATCGATAGCCTCCCACCCTCCTGGCCCCATTCCCGTGATGTTCATGATTTGCGATTTTTCAACATCCCCGAGTACCGCCAGTAGTCCTTCCACAGAGCCCTCCTTCAAACACTGCATAACGTAAAACATCGGAGTCCAGCCATGTTCATCTTCAGCACACGGATCTGCCCCTTCATGGAGTAGCATCTTGCTAATCTTTGAAAATCCCTTTGCAGCTGCAAGGTGAAACGAAACCCCTAATTGTTGCGAGTGCTTCTTATTTCTGAGTAACAACTCCACAATTTTCGCCTGACCAAAGTAAACAGCGCCCTCCAATACCGGCACAAAAACGTCATCTCTCAAAAGAATTGCCATAGCTTCCGGCTTCTGCAACACGCACTGGAGAATTTTGACTCTGCCAAACTCTGCCATAAGCTTTAAGGTCATGGGAAAACGTTCATTATTATCGCAGAGAATCTGGGAGCCATATTTCTCTATGAGTATCTGTGCGGTTCTGTCAAACCCCGAGTACACAGTGGAATCCATCATCGCCCAGAAGGAGGTAGGCGTGCCATCCTCACTCTTTGCGAAATACTCGGAACACAGGATTGCATTAACAACGTCCTCGTGCCCACTCCCCCCTGCTTTATCCAATGCTCCTCCATACCGGCCGAAATCCGGGTGGTCGCTTGTTCCACCACCTTCCATAAGTGCCTTCACACAGTCTACATGCCCACCTCCCGCTGCAGCTCCCATTGGGTCGCTGCCACCTGTCGGCGCTGCATTTGCGCCGTGCTCCAGGAGGACTTTGGTGGTTTTAACTTGTCCATATGCCGCTGCAGCCGCGAGTGGGGTGGAACGCGTACCACCATGATGATTAACATCCGCGCCTCCGCCGATTATCCCTTTAATTAGTTGCCAGAGGCCAAGTTCAGAGGCGTAGTAAAGTGTGGCTGTTGAGGAGAGCGCTGGTTTCAAATAAGAGGTAACGTTCGGGGACTGGGAGATCTGGGCCTGCCGCCATGAGATGAAATTTGGATCGTTATCATTACTGTAGAATTGCGCAAGCAGCGCGTCCAGGGTCTTGTCTGAACCGTAGTTGTACTTGAGTACGTGTTTCCAGCCGTGTTTAGCAGCATACAAAAATAGAGGGTACTCTTTCTCCCGAAGATCAAACTCAGTGTCAGTGCTGCAAGGGCCTGTGCTGAAATCCTGAAGTAGCAGATACGTGTAGGTAATCTTTGCAAGCTCAGTATTTCCCCGAGTTTCGTCGACATAATAGTATGAAGCTTTGCCCTTAGCCAAATTCGGTGACACCAAATATTCCTTGACCGTGAAGTGTGCTAATCCTGCTATGTTCTTCTCGTCCCTCTCAACGAGCCCACCACAGATGTCTAGAATATCTTCTTCATCATTAAGTCTATTATCGGGATCCATCTGCTCGGATCCAATCTCTATCGCTAGGCCTTCCCTAATCTCGGAAAGTGTCAAATCCCGGTCACCACATACCAAGAATCGAAACACTTGTAGTGCGAGCTCGCGGTCCTCCTCTGCTATGTTGCATAGAATTCTTTCGTACGTTTCATCCAGGGTTGGGGGAAGTGACTCCAAAGCGGATTTGATAGCTTTATCGCTTCTGAGTTTACCGATCTGGTCTAGGCAGCATTTTGCCCAACGGAACCTTCACACAAGAGATCAGAATGACCCGCTGAATCTAAGGAACAACGATAATCACACACATTCCCCGTGCTCCCTTTAATAAAGCGTTGATGATCTCGTGCTTAATGCTAATGGATAGACGTTTCAACTTTCCATATTTTTCAATCTCGCGAGAGATGTATAACTCAATATCTTTCGCAACGTCCTCCCCCCGGATGCCAAGACTGGGTAGGCCCTCGAAGTGAAGCTTTATATTGAGATGGTCCCGGCTGACGACCAAAAGATTAATATTGCTCAGGCCTGAGAGCTCCCTTAAGGTTTCTAGCATGACAGATTGTAAGCTATCTCCGCACTCATCCAACGCATCAACAACAATCGCAAGCTTAGGAATCCGTCTTAAAAGATGTCGAAGAAGGTTAAGGAGACCAGATAACTTAGGCGGGCCATCCCGCGACTTCTCGGAAAAGTAGTCCTCCACATCCTGGAGCATGGTAAGCTCCTGATTTGCTATTTGCCAAATAATTGATCCTATGAGGCTTGTCGCATTTTGCTTGGATACTTGTTTGAAGTCGCAATAGAAGTATGCGAGCATCGAACCGGGCTCTTTAGCAAACCTTGCGGAAACATGTTCGATCACGGTAGACCTTGGAGAGATTGATCAGTAATTGCTCCCACAGTACACTCGAAGGCTTTCTCACGATAGGATGGTTTTTCCCGCACCAGCTTTTTTGTTATAATTATTAGCTGCCTACAGTCACACCAATTGAAGCTTAGCAGGATGTATGAAGGGAAACTAACGTATACCATGCAGCCAGAGAAAAGATTCGACTCCCTTCAGCCAGTCTTGAAACTCCTTCGCCTCAGTGAACCAACGCCCAGTGCCATACTGGCACAACTTTCTTGCCGCCAAATGGTTAGACTGAGGGTCCGCTAGGGAAAGCCAATCTTGGATTCTCTTTTGCTTATTACCTAAAGGAATTAGCAAAGAACGACGGCATCCGAAGTCGGGGATTGAGAAATAAAAGGATATATTCCGGAGATGAGCACTGCGGATCCAGGGGAACCTCATCTGATATCTGTCTCCTTCATGGCCGCAGAGCCCGGCAGCGCCTAAACCCAGCATCCCAGACGCCCAGAATCTTCACAATTCAGCGGGAATAGAGATCAACCTACTATAAGCGTCCTGCTTCTCGTCCTGCTTCTTCAAGAATTGAATTGCCTTAATGCCCTCTACATCATTTCGAATCTCCCTTGCTAGCGACCTAATATCCAATTAGATAGCCCCCGCTACCCATGCACTCAAAATATTCACAAAGCACTCACACCTCATCCACGGACAAGGCAACCTCAAACAATGACTTTTGCCTCTCCAACCGCTCACACCACTCCTTGGTCGTATTCCCCTTCAATGGCCAGCAAAGCCTCCAAGCACCCCGCCTCCTACTCGCCGCATCATACTTCTGCAAATCCTTCAAGATCCCCTCCATCAACTTTCGACACCGCTCGACAGGCTCACCCATAGTTCTCACAAGATCTCCGGAACTCCCGCACGCGGTTCTGGTATTGGTAGCAGGGTCGTCTACTAGCATCTTTACGGCGTACATGGTCCCGCTGAGTGCCGTGACTTCCTGTACCAGGTGTCGCAGTTCAGGTGGGAATTGTGCGGAACTGGAGCCGTATTTGTATCCTATTGCGAGGAGTTTACCCGCGAGCGTGAGCACCGCTATGATATTAGAAGATAACGAGAGGCCTTCCATGGTGATTGGTGTTTGACAGGTCTGGTATCCTGTGACTTGGGAGCGATCGACGGTGAAAAGTTCGTGTAAGTCAAAAAAGAAAAACGACGTTCAGGCTTCCGATAAGGAAACACAGAGCGCACAAATCTCCTAGGGCCCCAACGGCTAAAGATTCTTTATATAGAAGGATAAAAACAAGGGAGTACCGTAGCGGATGGCAGGTATAACAGCTAGGTAGGCAGTATTGTCGCCTAACCTCCATGATGGCATGCCGCAGAGGGGTGTTAGTGCCACCAATTTCAGCGCGGCAAAATGGTGTAAGCGGAAGGGGATGGGGAAGAAGCACGTCTTCGCTATTGGTGGTTATAATGTGAACTCCGCACAACGCACATCAAGCCGTGACGACGCTTATAATCGATACAGTTTACTGTACTGTACACTCTTCTTTTTACTAGTAAAATCTGCGGTATGATACTGCCTGCAGTACAGTACACATAATTGCACGATGTTTGGGAACAGAACCACTATTGCATGACACTAAGGTACAAGTTTAAAAGAAAGGTATTGGGTGGTACGCAATAGCGACCCTGTTCGCGAAATATATATAATATTATTATATATATTTCTACAAGAGCGTTGTCACAAGAATACCGCAAGTAGGAAAAACCTATGCACTTGCTCCATCTCAGTTACAAGAACGTTAAAACAATTTATTACCCATTTCAGACATTGAGAACAACAGCTTTCCTTGCTAAAATCTTATCACGTACCAAAATCCTATACTCGAGTATTTTCTTAGGCTGCGTCACCAAAGAACAGCCTCCTTGGAGCGGTAGCCTCTTGGGCGACAAGTCAAAAGTACTGCAGTCATGCGACTATTTGGGACACACAAGATTTCTGATATGAAAACACTAGTCCAGTTCCTAGGGACAGCCTGTGCTGATATAAAAGTAACTGGGGCAAATGATTGACTTTTTTTTTTTTCTATAAAGAAAATTCCCTATATTTCCTCATACCAAGCTGAATAGGAAGCACAGAAATGTAAATACGTACAAGAGAGCCATGGAATATAAATAAATTTCTAGCATCATACTTGTGAAAGTTTTATCTTATACTATATTCGTAGCTACTAGCCAGCAGCCTCCAATAGAGATCACATCATTCCCTTCCCTTATATCATTATAATTGAGCACTTCACTTACATATATAAACTGAGCATTAATAATTGATTCTGTCGGGCTGAGAACAATTCAGTACGTTCTTAAGTAGTATGGAAGACAAATCATGTCTTCAGATATCATATTACTAGTATAGTCAAGCTCCATAGTCTATTGTTTTCCATAATATATGCAGTCCATAAACCTCCTTAGAAAACCCCCCCAGTAAAACCTTATTTTACTTAAAAGAAAAAGAAAAGAGAAAAGAAACCTGTCATACAATATAATAATCATAATTGCTGACAACCCATACAAATTCTTAGTACTTAAATCTAGCTCCATCACTCTCATCAATTGACAAGAGCTATTCATGGAACAGTCAGATTTGTTATGAAAATATTAATTTCAGAACCATTAGCTCTTCAGCTATCTATTGATATATTTTTCATTTTAATTGATTAAGAGGTGGTTGTGTGAATAGTAATTTCTGCAACCCTGAATTCCAATAATTTTGGTGTGCTTTGACTGGTACTTAAGCCCACCAATGATGACTTGTGTCCAAGAACTGTAACTATAGTAAATACTAAGTAAGGTACAAAGCAATAGCGAATTTAGAGAAAAATATTATAAGATGCCAAGAGAGTAGAGAAGGGCCTCAAAAGTGTAGACCTCAGGAGGAGAGGAAAACAAGTGGCCGGTAGCCAAAGTAGGGGTGCAGAAGGGTGCCTACAACCCCCATGAAGGGGGGCACAAACCAGGAAAAAGGATCATAGTTTTCTGATGTCGAGTCATTTCCGACTAGGAAATAAATCTCAATGACCAGAGGTGTCGCAGAGACAGGGAATGTAACTAACCCGTGATTGCATGCACCGGATTTGCAGGATGTGAAGAGTATGGGCCCGGTCATCCCCACCACCGCACGTCAGTAGTAGCTAAACCATTTGATAAAAACTTACCTCCAGGAATTCTACCTTGGGGGCGACTTGAGCTCCTCCGACAATCGTCTGGGTGTTTTACACTTTTATTGAATTTATCCAAGCTGATTGCTCATCCTGGAGGTTGCTCTGATAGGCAGCAAGATAGGTCTCGGATTATTGGACGCCATTGTGTGATACGGTAAGAAATGTCATGATGTAAGAATAGTGTTTGGCACGAGCCGGTTCGATACAAGTTAGAGCCCAGATTTAAGCCACCTCGGCTTGTATGATTGATCGGGTCGAACAGTTGGCGGGCTGTAGTTGAGACTCAATACGGCCCAAGTTTTCAGTGTCAAGGGTAATCACTGGGATCTGGCTCAGAATTTTATTGTTTACCTGTATTAGAGAAGTATAGTACAAGTACCTCATAAACTTTGTGTTATCCCCAGTCCTGCGGAAACGATCGCACGGCACAGTACTCGGTAGGAAAATACTGCACAACCACATCACGAATAGCAAAACTCGAGATGCACAACCCCCCTCCACGCATCTTGACACAGCACAGCCAGCGTCAAATGACCACATCTAGCACCCACAGCCACGCCACCCGAGGAAAACACGGCCCTCTTAACTAATCCATTGGTACTCTGCTAACTCACACCGAAGAAATTTTCTCACCGTGGGCGGTGCCCTGCGTTGGTTGGGGCTGAGGAGTTTCATAAGATTTCTGGTGGGTTTAAGCGCCATAAGGGGGCGGCTAATATGACGGGCCGTTCCGTTGCGGTACCGGGCCGTTTACACGGAATGGTGCTAGCTCAACTGCGGGGTTTACGACAGCTAGGTTGAGCAAAGAGGAAATTCCAAGTTTTTTTTTGCTGGGGGTAGTTTAGGCACCGTTATTCGCAGGTAGCGAGCTGGACTGCGCCATGGTCGGGAGGCTAGGGAAGGGAAGAGAAGGTTTGTACTGTACGTTGTGGTACATGTACGTGGATTGAGAGATAAGAACACGGCACTATGCCCACCCCAAATTGCTGACCCTATAGTACCATACTGTGCTGGCGCCTGGAAAGCCTCACTTTAACATACTTGCACGAAGGAGCGAATCAATTTAGTACGACAGATGTTAGAGAATTCTACTCTTAACCCGTTCAGTTCAGAGGATCCTACAATACCGGAGAGTTCACTCCGTCTCCAAACCTCCTACAAGTACCCGCAGCATTTCAGTCTGGATTTAGCACTAGCACAGGCGCTCAGATGATCACAGATAATTTGCCATACAAATTTTTGATCCTTGCTCCCTGTTGCTTCATGCCCATTATCTGTGCTAGTAAACTTAAAAGCCATTTGTTGTGCGTCTCAGACCATGTGTATCGCCAATAGCAAGGAGTGGCAGAGCTCGGCAGCCTACAGGGCATCCCCACCCAGCGCGGCTAAGGCGGACACAGGTCGATTCTCCCCTCCTTCACAACACAGGAATTCCCCCGCATAATTCGTGACGCGCAAAAACCAGTGGCTCAAGTGGAAGCTTATAGAGGCGACACTTCCTTTCTTTCCTGCCATGCAAAGGCTGTCCCCCGGCGCCCAGGACTAGAATCAGCCCTTCAAGTTGCAGACGTGCACATATTTCTCGCAACGGAAATCTCTGAAGACAGACAGACAGACAGACAGATAGCCAGAAATACGAACAATATATAACACCCCCGCCCCCCACAGCACTCCCAAAGCACCTCCCAAAATGGACCCCCTCTCTATCACTGCCAGTGTAATCACCGTTGTCACCCTAACCGGCCAACTAATCTCTCTGGGTTACTCCTATGGTGCTGGCGTCTCGGGATGTCCTCAAGAACTCCGAGACCTAGCAGCCGAGTTAGTATCCTTCAGTACAGTCCTCGATGCGGTGAGGGGCGTGTTAGACCCCACCAAAAACCCCACCGCGGGGACACATCCGACACTGATCGGAAACTCACTGCAAAGTAACCTCGACGAATGCGTTACGCAGTTAGAGAAGCTCTTGCTATTTTTGCAAAAGTATCAGGACCCGGCGGCCGGGAAGGTGAAGAACCTTGTGAAGAGGATGAAGTGGCCGTTGAAAGAGCAAGAGACGAAAGAGTGGATTGGGAGGATTGAGGGATATAAGAGTACGTTTTCGCTGGCATTGTCAACAGATGGGTTGTACGTTTCGAATCCTCCCCTTCTACTTTTTGTGGGTCGGGCTATGAGACTAACTTGGGGGTACTTCAGACATATTTCGCGGGTTATATCGGTGAATGTACTCGAGCTAAAAAAGGACCAGGAGGAGGAGAGGAGATTAGCGGTTTTGAAGAGGAAAGGTTGCTACTCCGGAGAATTTTCCCCATGTGCTTTCTAATCGCGAGGGTGGTTATTGTAGGGGAAAAGTTTCATAAGACACTGAATTGGTTGTCGCCAGCGGAACGTTGGAGAAACTACGATGCGGCGTGCATGCTGAGGCATCCAGGGACTGGTGGGTGGTTGACGGAGAGGGATGATTTCAAGGAGTGGCTTCAGAAGGATAATTCAATGCTCTGGGTTCATGGCATTCGTGCGTCCTCAATACCACTACAACTGTTGTACCAGTACTCGGAGGCTAACCTTAGAGAATACCAGCCGGCTGCGGAAAAACCATCCTATCGTAAGTGCTCAAACAAACCACCTCTATACACTTCTAACACCGACCCAGAGCCGTAATAATCGACAAGATCCAAGACGAAATTAAACAAACTGACACAGAATTAATATATTACTACTTCGACTTCAAAGAAGCCACCAAGCAAACCCCTCGTGACCTCTACGGAAACTTAATATCTCAACTCCTCGAGCACGACGCCGAAGTCCCCCCTGAGATTGAAAAACTTTACGACGACGCCAACGGCAACCCACCAAATCTCGACGACCTGAAAGTGGCCCTTCCCAAGCTCCTAGAAACACGGCCTAAAACTGTTATAGTAATCGACGCACTAGACGAGTGCCAGGATCGCTCGGAGATCCTTGACAGCTTGTCGAAACTCCATGAGCCGGCGAGCGGGAAGGTCAATCTTCTTATCACCAGTCGCCAGGAAGCAGATATCAAGTGGACATTCTCGGGAGCCCCGAGTATAGCGATCAAACCGGTGGATATCAAGGGTGATATCAAGAGGTTCGTCACAGCAGAGATAGAGCGCCAGCCAAAGCTTCGGCGTCTACCGCCGCACATGAAAGTGGAGATTATGAATGCCTTGACAGTTCGCGCTGACGGAATGTATGATAAATTTCCTCTTTTCCCTTCCTTTCTATCGCAGACAGCGCAACTCACACGCACAAATCATAGGTTCCGCTGGGTAAAACACTCCCTAGACCGTGTCGCCCGCCAGCGCTCCAACAAAGCCATAAGATCCACCCTCCATGTCCTCTCCCGCGACATGGACCAAACCTACGAACGCATACTCGCAAACATCCCCCCGGAAGACGCCGCCCTCGCCCAGCGCGTCTTGCAGTGGCTCGTATGCTCCTTCCGGCCACTAACACTAGAAGAACTTGTCGAGGCCATAGCAATAGAGCCCGGCGCTTGCACACTGGATCGGACAACCCTGCTCAACGACCCCGAGGACATAACAGACATATGCACCGGCCTAGTCAGTCTCAGCGATGACGGGAAAACCGTCGGTCTAGCGCACTTTTCTGTAAAAGAGTACCTGATATCCCCGCAAATCGCGAGCAGTCCCACTGCAGCGCCATTCAGGATAAACCTCGAAGAGACACACGTGCTCCTTGCGAAGCGGTGTTTGACGTATTTATCCTTTGAAGATTTCGAGTTGGGGCCCACGAGGGACGAGGCAGAGTTTGAGGGGAGGGTGGAGGATCACTCGTTGCTGGGGTACGCTTCGCAGAATTGGCCGTTGCACGCTCTACACTACTCCCCCGATCGGCATGATGTGGATTTTTTGGCGCTGGCGAACAGCTTCCTAAGCCCCTCCGCTATCGGCGAAAATCTACTGGCGTGGGCGCAGGCGCGGCATGTGGAGGAGGCGAGGGTGGCGGGAATGGCGGGGAAGTGGGATGGCTATTTGGATTGTGAGGTTGTTAAGGTGTTGATAAAGAAGGAGAAGCAGGAGATCGAGACCTTGATGAGGGATCCGTGGGCGCTGGCGGGGTGTGAGTGTTTTGGTGGTGGAGCGAACGGTGCCGCGAGGGTGGTTGTTTGAACTTTCACTTGGGACAACATTTTTGGTAACGGCGGTGCATTAATCAGAGCATGCGACTTAGAAAAAAAATTTGTTTTTGGAAAATGTTTATGACAGGTAATAGGAGTTACAGCATTTCAGTCTATTGCATATATCATATATAATACAACAAGCTACGGTAGCTCGATGAAAGCTCCGAATTTCAAATTACTATGATACTAGAAATGCACAATCAAGCAACGGGATACTTAGCACGGCAGCCGTATGGTCAGGAGACGAGAGGGGCTCTACCAAAACAGCTTCGCTGATGAGAGGATCCTCGCAGGAGCTCTAAATAATAGAGAGCAGTGAAAACTCCCGATCACCATGTTCGAACAAACACAGAACACAACCAAGCACTCATCTAGACTATCAGCCAGACCTCTAAACTCAACGCTGGACGCATCTAGTGCGAAGGAGGACTGTCCGAACACAAACTTCAACAGTAGCCTTGGCAAGACCGAACAAAAACCGAGTGACCAGCTTGCCTTTCACACACCATCCATCACTCGAGCCCGTTGTCCACCCCCCGCCCCCCCAACCAGGTTTCGAGAAAATAGGGACGATAGAAGCGACAGAATGGTGAATACAGCTGGGATATGAAAGCAAAGGGAAAATAAAGAGACCCCCTAAAATCACCACGCCCTGGCTCGCCCATAGGTACGATAGCGGCGGATGATTGAATTCATACCAAAAACAAAGAACTATTGTACTCGTACGTACGTAAAAAATATGGTGACAAAAAATTCGGGCCCCTTGCTGTTTTATACCGAAAATAGCTAGGTCCAGGGATTAGCAGCTCAGCACTTTCACCAGACCAAGGAATTTCCAGGAGCTATGAGCACCGCGAGAGTAGTCTAACTATGATATCCCATCCTAAATTGATGCACTAGACAACCAAGAATTACCTCCAAGATCCGCGAGTGTTGGAGTCACACCAACACATTACCCCCCCCCCCCTAACACGATAAATCCAAATACCAACCTTCCCCGGCCCGACGTACTACTCCGTGGTCTGCGGCTACTTTGTAAAGCCCCGACCGCCAAGTATCCCCCCAGCATGAATTCCCCATCAGAGCCCGCGCTCCGGTACAGTACATACCACACGACCCCCCGCACGATAAAACGCAGACCATACATAAGTCAAGCCCTGGCCCGAGGTAGATTACCGTCAAGATAGTCCCAGTGCACTACTCGAGTATGGCAACATCCCGGATTGTCTCACCACATCTCACCCAGCAAAATCTGCGGTACCCGTCCCAGGCAAGAAGTATCCGAAAATGCGAGTCGTGGGTGTATATGGGCGCTCAGATGCGCACGCATATCCTCCCATATATCCCGCGAATCCCTACTTTCGGATACTTCTTGTCTGGGACGAGTAGTATCTTCTCTGCCAAAACAAGCTTTGATATTCCAACTACTTAGACCTTCAATACCGTAGTACATTCCATCAACTTTGACCGAATAACTAGGCTTTCGAGGTATAAAAAATAAATAAAAATTGCGCCAGTTTCGTTAGCGGCCCTGGTTTCGGCAGCTAGCAGCGTAGAGTGGGGGACCGAAAATCTACTACCGATATATCTGCGCGGCTGCGGACTATCCTCTCTGTGCATGCACCGCCATGAATAGCGCACTGGAGTCAAGTCCCCTTCACTACGGTACATCCAAATTTCCAGTCACTCTGGTGTGCTTAGTTAGGCATTATTTACTCGCTTGGATTGTTTAGAAATCCCGTAAACTCCAATTCACAAACATATATTTCCGGATAAGACCCCAGCCGATGGAGCTCTGGGTTTTGGGAAAGGTCTCCGTGGCTTGTCAGGGTTCCGCAGGAGGCGTTTTCTAGACGTTACAAAATTATTGCCGAAGGTAAGTAAGTGCTTGAAGGATTTCCGGAAGTCGAGCACCCGGGGAAGGGAGTCAGCCGTGGGTAAAATACTGTATTCGGCTTCAAGTGCGGAGGCTGTACGGTAGTTGTGAGTCCAAAATGTATGGGGTGATTAGAACAAAATGCCTTGAGCTGTTAGCTATCTGCCCGGGCCCAGATCACAACCCAACCAACCAAGACTGGTGCGGTTGAGATAACCTCCAGTACTAGTCCTCCACCCAGGAGACTACAGTATCAAAATCGCAGAAGACTATATACTTCAGTGGCAGTAGCACCTCATCCTCATCCCTAACTCTTCCGACCACCTGCAACCACCCACCAAACCTATGCAAACTCTTCACTCGCCCTACTCACACTCCGCCATCCCACTCATTGGTCCGAATGGTTATATCCCTCTTTGTAACGACCCTCAGTCATCCACGGGCAACCCCCCCCAAACTGATAACAAAAACCCCGATGAAATAGCCCGCAGCCCGGATCCACGCCATTAAACAAACCAGAGCCTCCCCTGCAGCCCTTGCACCCATAGAATGTCTTTCATCTGCCATGACCCCATACGAAATCCACTATCCGCGAAGAGATTACTATAAACAGTGTATTCTGGAACGACTTACCGTATACTTTGAAGACCAGTGCTAAGATCCGAGCCGTAGGATTGGGAACTTGGTTGCCAAAGCCCGATGAGGTCGAAAGGGCTGTTGAGTAGGCGTTGGAGGAGAGATATAGACATACGGTACGCTAGTTATACCCCCCGGAATATGTAAAAGAGAAATTTTTGAGGCGGATGAAAGCGTTTGAGCGATGGAGCCATCCGCAACACCGGTAACGAAGAGGAGACCGGGAAGGGAATCAAGAACTCTGGTGTCCCAAGAGAGGGAATATTCCTTGCTACCGGTAGCAAGCCTCAGAATCACCCTAGAGTACCGGGGGGCGTCGAAAAAGGACTAGACCAGACATTGAAGGAGTTGCGAATTGATTATCTGGATCTATACCTCATACGGTAACTGCCCCTTTCCTTCCTCCCCCCCCAGCACAAGCCAACCTCCACACCGGTAGATCCACTGGCCCATTGCCTTCCGTCCGGGAGATGAACAGCTCCCCCATATAGAAACTGGCGAGTTCACACAAGCAGACACCCCCGCCGCTGGCACCTAGACCGTCATGGAGAGGCTCGCGAAGTAGGGCACTGTCCGCACAACCGCGGCCCCAAACTCCAACATCAGTACGAGTACAGTACAGTCTCGGAGAGCTCCCAAAAACGGTCAAGACTGTGCCAGCCGTTAATCGGATCGAAGCACACCCATTCCTGCAACAGGAACACCCTAGCTAAAGAAATAGCTCGATAGCAAGGGAATCCATGTAACCGCTAAAGCAAGATTTATAGAAAGAAGACGGTTATCGATGATCAGGAGGCTCAAAATATCGTGAAGGAGATGGGGAGGACCTCACATAGGGTTTTGATCGATCGGGCGAGTAAGCAAGGCACCAGTGTTGTACTCAAGAGTATCACCCAGTCAAGAACTGTGTCGAATTTCGAACGTGAGTCTCTCCTCTTTGTCTCAAGCCTATTGGACATTGCTGTTGAAGGAATAGAATTCGATGTGGGACGATGCCTCAAAAGCCGGAGCCCCTGGACAGGAGCCAGAGGCATAACGATCCCATAGAATGGGGGTTTGATTGTTCGACTTGCGCTGCGAGGTCTACGTTAAGGGAGCAGTCAAGGGATGGGTTGGAGGGGGGCGGAGGGAGTGTCGGGTGGCATTCATGTGATTGCTTAATAATTTCTGCTCGTCAAGTATGATACCGGTATATACGATAGACTGATACAATAGCCTGGTGCATAAATTGCACATGCCCTGCTTCAAACATCCGCTCGCCACATGAGATTGGTATCAGCCTTGTGAGGGCATGGGGGATGGGCGTTGGTGGGGTAAACTATAATAATAGGGTAGAGTTTCAGACAAATTTAATAATCTTGTCCACGGCAGTTGGCACGAAGACTGCCGCTGAGATTAAAAGTGGAGAGGGGACACGGACAGGCGGTAGAAAGCAAACCCAGATGCAACAGGAATAACCACGATGGTGGCGAGTGCCCTGTTACAGCAGTATGGTATCTGCTCGGGTCACAGAGAATCACTCCGCCCCCTTACGGTAATCATCCAGCCCCCCGAAACAAGCCACAAACAACCCCAGGAAGTTTATATCGTGCTCTCGGTGAAGCGCCACTATCCAGCCCCCAACCCCTACTGGAATCACATCCTATGGCCAGCGCAGGAAAAGCATGCCATAAGTCATATATTGTATCAGGTCTAGCAAACACCGTACCCACCTAGAAAGCCCGAGCAGATCCCACATGATGCAGTAAACTATTATACATTAATCACCTTTTACACTTAATATTTCCAGAGCAACCAGAGCCAGAAATAATGAGAAAACATCGTGCGATGCAAGTTCCCAGTCCCCCCACGCCAACTCCGTCAATCACGCCTCCCAACTCTGTCCCAACCAATCCACATCCGAATAACTCCTAGAAGCACACCACGGCATTTCATTTAAAGCGTACTTCCGCAACGGCAGCCCATACGGCATCCTCAACCCCGCTGTTCCCCCATCTCCAATCTCATCCGGGATATCCCTCCTAAATGTCGGCACCATTTCTTCCACATCTAGGATCTCAGGGTACACCAGAACCCCTGCTTCGTAACTGCAGATGCGCACTTCTCTGCGGTTCACGCTTCCTATCGGGTCCTTCTCTGCGGAGCCCCAGGCTTGGATGGAAATGTTTGCTGATGATAGAAGGGCCCAATCAATATGCGTGCAGTCGGTGTCTGAGAAGCGGATGTAGGTTTTTATATGAGGTGCTGCCCTCGCCCTTCCTGCATCCTTGAGAGCGGGGGAGGAGGATGACGACTGATTATTCGGTGGAGGGTTCGAGTCCCAGTGTGTGAGGTGTCGCCTCATATACCCTAGTTGTGCCTGCTGTGCTGGGGACTGAAACTTCATGTGTAGAGATGAACCACTTCTATATCCATTCAGAGATTCCCGGATTTCGTCGACCGTGGGGAACATCACGTGGAACTTCGGCTCAGTTGATGTTGTTAATCTGCTCGTTTTCAAACTTGCAAATAGGACCGGGGAGAGCCATGTGTTCTTTGATCCGAGAGTAGCTATAGATGATACTTGGACTACTATGCAGCCTTTGGCATCAGGACTTCGAAGGGGAACCTTCCGAAGAACACTAGCCAACCGTCTCCAGCCCCATTCGTAGCCTTTCCCGTTGGATGCATCAATATAGAATTTCCCGGGGACACTACCGACAAATACTGCTTTGACCGGATCGAAAGAGTATTTTGAAAGCTGTGCAGTGAGAAAGTCTGTTCTCCCCTCGCCATAAGCAGAGAAGTAGGCCAAGATATCGGTTTTGAACCTCTGTCCAATGGGTTTAAACGTCTGGGCACTAGGCGATTCATGATCTTGGGGTAAGAGGGGGAGAAGTGGAGATTGCCAGGCAGCCTGTGTCATATTCTGCCAGTCGAACGGGATCATATTGGCAGTGTGTATTATGATCCTGTGTTTGTCAGCCCTGTCACCGTCGATACGGATGGTGTCTTACTGAGCATGATCATCTGTCCGGAACAGAACAAACATCTTCGAATGATGGGTTCCGTAAGGCTCAGGCATAAAGGCACAAACAAGCTTGACATTGGGATAACTTTCCACTTGGTTCTATCAAAGTTTAGCATAATCCCTTCCAATAATGATGGTCGACTAACGTGGATTCGAACTCGGTTGGCGTCCTCCCGTCTCCAGCTCCCATGGACTATTCTCACTTTCACTGTGTCCTTGACCTCAGGATCAAACTGATTCCTATATAATCCCCTCCAGTCAACACATAGCAAAACACGCTAACCGGGAATAACATACATAACCCAATCCAAGTCAAACAAGTAATTGAATATCCAAACCTCCTTGAGTGGACCTCTGCGAAGAATATCTCTAATCCCCACCGCGTCGACATTCTCGCTCTCGGGTAATTCGTCAACTCTCGTGAGTTGAAAGGGTGAGGCCACCCTTATCCTCGGTTTGAAAGCCATCAGGCCGCCACCTTCTTCATCCTCCGGCCCCATTCGTGCCTTCCGCTCCTTCAACCTCTTTTCCGGTGGTGGAGTTGGAGACCGCGCTTTTCGCTTCAGCATTGGAGGAGAAACTGGGGCGTGTAGGGATTCTAGTTCGTGTAGGGATTCTAGTTCGTGTGGTGAGGCTCTTTTCGACATTATTGGTATCTTCTTTAAAGGCCGAGAGTGCTTAAGGAGGATGCAAGCGTAGGTCAGAGACGGACGCATAGCAAGGGTGGGGTGGAATTGGGGAAGCGATAGAAAGTTGGGAAGACATCACGTCACGCGCCTAAAACGAGAGCAACTTTGGGAATTGCAAATAATGCATGGAAATATTATCAGGCCGGTGGGGTAGCACATCGTGGGTCATTGATACGAGGTTGATAATTGGAAGGCCAGTTCATTACATTGTGACTTTCGGGATCAGCTGGTGGGGTTCCCCTCTGCCCTTTAGTCCGTCGAAGTATCGATGGAGTTGGTCCTAGTTTGGAACCCTGGTAGCTTATTTCTAGTTAAGGAAGGAGACTTTCCAGATCCCGTTATTTTCTTGACCGGATCTCTTAGGAGCAGCACCCGACTGACCATGGGATAAATCGGCCCTGGGTCCTGAAAGGCACAATGAGCACCACCAACACAAAACCAGAACCAATAGCTATCAACATCGCTCATCAGAGCAGATTCCAAGAATCCGGACGGTTTCACGAGCATCTACCGTACTGGTGCCGTATCAGTAGCGATACGGTAGCTTGCCCCCCGCAAAAATGCCTCCAACATCGCAAGCAAATATGATACTACAGTACTTGTAGAGTTCAACTCCCCTACTGAACTACTGAGGCGGTGGAAATCTTTTGCGCCGCCCCTGCCAGTCTCTAAGGTAGAGAGGACTACAAGTAGTCTAAGGTACTACCTCAGCATTCTTCGGCGATGATGTGAGCGCAGGTGCGATCATAGCTGGCGCCGTATTAGCCACGGCCTGAGGTTTGCACATTTGGCTGATGCGAAATCGCAGCAATTAAACAAAAGTTGCTTATTAACATGCGTCCTAGACACTGACAAGGGCGGCACAAATTTTCCACCGTTTCAGCTGTTCGGGAGATACCGTTATTACACCACAGATTCTCCATCACAAGTGCCGACACAATAAATTCAGATCCCCGGGGCACCTACCGGTACCGTACCGTAATCAAAGTGCTGTTTCCCCGGTGTTCTTTCTTTTGCTCGAGTAGAGTGCTCACTACGGTGCCTTCCTCCCAAGATCCAGGATAACGATTGTTTTGTATTCTCCCACATGCCTGAATGCAGGGAGTTGAGGATCCAGCACCAAAAGCACGTCAACACCTTAAGATCCTCAAGGAGACACCTGTCGCAACATAACTCCAGTAACCGTTTACCGGCGTTCCGAGAACTCTAGGCACTCGTAGCAAGCAAGAAGTGCCTAAAAATGGGACGTGAATTTGTACTAGTACAGGCGCTCAGATATCATACCCACAGATTTTCCCCGTCACATATCTCGCGAGTCCCTATTTTCGGGGGCTTCTTGCCTACCAGGAGGAGCATTGCCACCATGGAATCCCCTGCTCCCAATATTCACTAGATCTCACTCGCTCAATCACATTTTGCTTTTAGTCCTTGGCCCAAAAACAGCTCGAGGACAACTCGCCGCTAACCACATTCCCCCTTTGTCCGAGACCACAATATTACCGGTATACCGTATGATACGACATTAATCTCGTTCTGATACCCTATCTCGTTCTGATACCTAGTAGGATCATGCGATCCCGCAGCTAGAGGCGTTCACATGCCTTGGGGTGGGAGAGCTGTGGGACTGCCAAACCGATGAACGTGAAGGCTTACAATAAGTGCTCGATCCATGGGGGAAACGGAGATGAGACAATCCATCGCATGCACTTCTAATGACATGATTCAAAGCACGGTGGAGCTCATAGACACAATAGGCCCAGGATTTCTCAGAGGGTCTCCTCCATCGAGACCTCACCCTTCATATATATGTACGGGGTTCAAAAATCACGGTATAACAACTAGAGCACTGAGAAACATAAAGGTGTGTAATACTTGGGTAGATATCTAATGGAGAATTTATCCTTCTTTCTCGATCTGCGTACCAGTATTATTTCAAGGCCAGGCGCATCTCACTTCTTTTCACGTGAGTGTCTAACCACAGCGGGACATGAAGGGTTGACACCAGTATTCGATTCGACGCCCCAAGGTTATCTAATATCATTTGTGATACCTTAGAAGAAGGTTGTTGGGACAGAGAGATAGATGGGTAAGACATTGAAATGACGGTTTACAAGTAGCATGATAAGCGTGCACACACACACTCACGCACACCCTCGAGCACATGGAAATAGTTTAAACAACTGTTCCCAACGTACGGTAGGTAAAATGAATGGTGAAGAGGTAACGATGTTTACCGTACTATGCTTGCTGTAACGGATCGACAGGGAGGCAAGAAGATCACCAGCTCGCTAACAACCATCCCACATATGTATCCCTAGGAAACAATGTAATGAACCGATTCTTCGGGATACCCGCCTGGCATACTATATACCGTACCCGCATTTATCTGGCGTCGTTTGTTTCTCACCGCTCACGCATCCCCTTCCTTCTCTTCCTCCTCCTCATTCCTTCGCCCATCTCCCGCATTTACCAGTGACTTATCCTCCTCGCCCAGAAAAAAAGAAAGAAAAGAAAAGAAACGAAGCGGTCTTGGCGTGTCACTCTTTGCTCCTTTAATTGACCTGTTTCCTCTGGTCGTCTCAACATTGGACCTTCACGAGACCTTCATAGCTATCCGTCTAATCCGCCGGATCCAATTCAATACTGTCGAAAATGGTTTCCGGTGCAGAGAAAACCACCCCCTCGTCAAAGGATGCTGTCACTAAGGTTGTGGATGAGGGCGCCAGCATGGACAACTTCGACGATGCTCGTCTTTCTGGATTGGGATACAAACCTGAGCTGCAAAGAAAGTTCACTCTACTTTCCTGCTTAGCTGTTGGGTTTAGTGTATGTGTTCCCCCATTGTTTATTGCTACTGCCGTTGTTATTATTATACCGCTAGGAGCAAGGGGTTAACCTGAGAATAAATCGGCCCCAGATTTCAAACAGTTGGTTTGCCGTTACTGGTGCCCTCACTACTGGGATTGGTAATGGGGGTGCATCGATTTACATGTACGGGGCAATTCTCGTCGCATTGGTTCATGTTTGTATCGGAGCTAGTCTGGGAGAATTGGCGAGTGCTTATCCGAACGCTGGTAGGTTTCTCATGCACATTCCTCGAAGTTGAATGATTGTTAATTTTTCAGGTGGTCAGTACTATTGGGTAATCAGACTTGCTCCCAAGGGATGTAGAGCTTTCTTGGTAAGTTTGCTTTTCCCACCTTTTTGCATTGTTTAGGTTTCGCCACTGCTACCGTGGCTCTCATGACAAGGGGCTCTCTCAGCCAAGGCGGGGGCTGGTGACGACTGCGGTGGTAAATTTTTAATAACGTCCTTTTGTGGAAATTAGTCTTATCTCACTGGAGTTACTGCATGGGCTGGTGCCATGATTACTGGAGCTTCTGTGGCTCTTGTTATCGGTCAGGGGGTCGTGGGAATTATTATTCTTTGCAGGCCTGAGGTGGGAGACACGGTTTTAACCCTAAAAAAGAAATATAAGGTGCTGATTATGACCCAGATCGTTTACAAACAATGGATGGGATTTATCGGCTATCAGATTGCTAATATTCTGGTCTTCTTTCTGAACTGCTCCAACCGGTTCCTCCCAGGGCTAAACAAGGCCAGCCTTTATATCTCGCTGATGAGTTTCCTGACAATTACTCTTGCGGTTTTGATCGCCTCGCCGAAAAAGGCTTCTGCGGAGTATGCATTGCCTGCCTTATTTGTTTCTTCGCACGGCATCTGTACATGGTGATACTGATATAGTCATACGATAGCGCTGTTTTCAGGTCTTATACTAATAGTTCTGGCTGGGATAATGATGCAGTCGCCTGGATTCTCGGCCTTCTTGGTGTCAATTGGGGATTCTCGTGTCTGGATTCATGCGTCCATATGGCGGAGGAGATCCCGCATCCGGAAAAGAATATTCCTAAGGCAATTATGGGTACCGTAGCAATCGGGTTCATTACGTCTTGGGTTTATAGCATAGCCATATTCTTCTCTATGCAAGACATTCTTAGTGTGATTGCTACTCCAACTATGGTACCGATCTTGGAACTGTTCCGACAAGCACTTAGGGGAAACGTCCCAGGAGCGGTGTTTCTGGAGGTGCTCGTTGTTCTCACTGCTATTGGGTGCTTAATGAGCATTCATACATGGCAGAGCCGTTTGGTTAGTTATTCTTCTCAATTTCTCTATATTTTAGGCTAATAATGTTATAGATGTGGAGTTTTGCTAGGGACAAGGGGTTTCCATTCTCCTCCTATCTTGCCGTTGTCGCTGGCGCGCCTTATTCTGTTCCCCTCTGGTCTCACCTTTTCTCGTGCTTCTGGATTGCTGTGCTCGGTATCCTTTACTGGGTCTCCACCACAGCCTTCTTCTCTCTTCTCACTGGCGGTATTCTCATGCAGTACATATCTTATATGATTCCAGTATCTCTTCTTCTCATTGGAGGCCGTCGGATATCGACCCCTGGGCCGTTCTATATGGGTAGGTGGGGATGGTTTGCCAATGGAGTCTTAGTTGTCTGGTCACTCTTCACCCTAGTCTTCTATAGTTTCCCCTACGTGATGCCTGTTACTAAGAGCAACATGAGTATGTCTTGTTTCTTCCTATGCCACCCTTGCACAAGACGGGGCTGACTTTCTTTTTCTGCAGACTATGTTTCGGTTGTGATAGCGATTATCTTCTATTACGCAGTTGTATACTGGTTCGTCCGGGGAAGGAAGACTTTTAAGGGTGTCAAGAGGGTACATGAAATCGTCACCACGGCGGATATCACAGAGGGTCCGGTAAGTGATCTTGGGGTCGGGGGCCTTCTGGGTGAGGGTTTCTGAATTGTTAACGGATGGGAGTAGTAGTGGGAGTGAATTCGATTAGGTATGTCGAGTGAGAAAATGTGATTTCTAGTGTGCCCTGTAAAGCGAGGAAAAGTGTTCAGATGTGAATGATATTATGATACCTGAGCGGCCTGCGTTGGGACTATGAGGGAATAGCGGATTGTGCAAGATCCACGAATTTTAATTTCAGTTTTAGAGGGTTTGGTCAAGTGTAGCGTAGGTTCTCGTGTCGTCTGTAGCACCGGTAATCTCTATGAAAGTGAGCAAGGATATTTGGAACTGGAGGGTTGCTTCCTCCCTCGATTAGGCTAAGGTCGAGCGTTTGAGCAAGTGCAGCGACCAAACACTGCACAGTACTATACAGGTACAGTATATTATGATATCAGGAAATCGAAGGGGCAACACTGCAAGCATTTTTACGAGTATTTGGGGTGGCTACCGGAGTCCATCTTGCAGTATTTGAGCCGAGCTGAAGTGGTTTGGATTGCAAACCACTTCTGCTGATCGTGTAAACCTAACCCTAGCAATGTCTTACTCGGGCGAAGAACGATGATGGATGAGGGTTTTGGTGGTGGGATGATGATGGATGGCAGATGGATGGGGATGGGGATGAAGAGGGAAGTTGTAGCCCCCCGTGAAGAGCATCTCGCATGGGACAGGTGATGCATCATACCTACCAATTGCGGATATTTTAGTCCAAAAATAGCAAGGTAAAACCGGTAATAACCCTGCCTTTGCTTACATATCATACTCTGCTCCCTCCCAGTCTGGTTCTCGAGTCCCCTTTTCCTCCCTTTTCTCCAACTTATCGATAAAAGTTCAACGCTGTCAAAATGTTCCATCCAAGCTAAAAAAGCTATGGTCGCATCGTGGTGGAATCTTCGACGTTTCAATAAATGGTGCTTATCAGCTCTGATCCGAATTTGCGAGAATCCTTTTTCCCTTTAATCATAGGCTTAACATCCGGAGGCAAGGTAGTCGCTTGAGGATGTGCGCTCCTGTTATGGAGTTGATTGGCTGGATGAGGAAATGTGATCTATCATATTAGCTTGTTTCGATCAGATTGAACCAATTAGGGGTGAGTTGGCTGTGGGAGGCTGCGGGGTATTGGAGCTTGGAAAGACCCGACTCTGTTTAACCCTCACCCTTCCCTTCCGACTCGAAGACCTTCCCCCCCCCCTACGTTCTTCAAGAAGTCCAGCCCCCTCCCACCTTTCAAGTACAACCACCACCACCACATACACCTCCACACCCCTCCAACATCCTCGCCCGTTCTCTAACCCCAACAACCTCATCGATCGACCATACATACTAGATAACCATAGCTCTTACGCGACATTATTAGAGCGCCCTGGATACAATCCTGCCTACCATACAGCAATGAATGACGGCGGTGACGGAATAACCATCGCCAGCAGCAAACCTGAGGGCGTCCCGATAGAGGAATACATCCAGCAGAGCAACCTAGCCATGCGGGTAACAAACGAGCTCACCCCCAACAACCATAACAGCGCCTCGACAGGTAACTTGGCATTACCTCCCCCAATAGTGGATCCGAATGGTAACCGATATTCCTCACCTACGCGACTTTCGCCAGAGCGGACAATGGACGACAGACTATCACCCGAGCGCGATCTTGGGCTTATCCTCCCACGTTTACCTTCTTCACGGCATGTATCTCCTGCAAGGGAAACTTCCCCGCAGCTGCCTTCGCCTGATCCGTCTGAGCCATCGTATACCCCCGCGCCGACCGCCCCTTCTATGACCCCACCTTCTACTATACCCCCGTCATCCTTTGGTTCGACAAACCGCGCACCATCGACGGCGGGGACAGAAAATTCATTCGAGGTACTATCAGGCTACGAACCGGTGGTTCCTTCAGAACGACACAAACAATGGCACCGGGATCAACGCCGCGATATATTTCATCCGACGCCCACATCCGCCTTTCGTCCAAATGCTGACCTTCCGTATCCAATAACCCCGCAATTACTCAGGTATTATCCGTATGGCGGCCAGAATGCGCCTCCCCCACCTCCCCCTCCGCAGCTGCAACCACAACCGCAGGTGCAGAGAGGGGAGGAATTCATGATGGCGCGGCGGTACGAGCAAGAGTTGCCGCCTCCGGGGCAGTCGCCGTCGCCGTATAGAGGTCAGGGTGGGATATACGAGACTAGATTCAGCGCGCGTGGACAGATGGTTAGCGCATCACCAGGTGGGCATTATAGAAGTTCTTCTAGCGACGTTTCTGTCGGCGGCAGCTCATGTAGTGGGATTCCGAGCTTTACGAGAGAATTCGAACCAAGAGGTTGGAGGACTGGTAAGAGTTCTTCTTGTCGCGCATCTTAGCCACGTTTTAGTTTCTTTCTTTCTTTATCTGCGATGTCATTGGTTTGATTTTCGCGTTGTTTATTTTATTTTCCTACTTTATTTGATTGGATGGATGCTGACATTTTGTTTCGTTGTACTCAAGATCCTACATTGACAGAATCAAGTCACCACTCTTCGCAGCCCGGATCCGTGCAGAGGAAACCGGATAGTATTGCTTCGGTGTATGCCAATGAATTCGCGTCCCAACTTGACCTGATACTCCGCTCATTCAAGCGGCCCCTCGTCACGCTAATATTCCTCGGCTTCTTTGGGATAGTAATATCAATACTGATGCAAAATCTGAATGCCGCCTCACAGTTTCCCGGACCATTCTCACCATACAATCCAAATTCTTCGTTCCGACATGCCTCGTACGCCGACTTTCCGACGTTAATGAACATAGAATCGTCGTTCGAGAAGATTGTAGACTCCGCAGCTGGCGGTAGCGCTTTAGCCAGGGTGATGAAGCAGAGCGAGATGGCGGTCAGCGACCTAAGCACCGTCGTCCGATACTCCGAATTAAAGTGCAAGGAGACCCTTGCTGAACGCCTTGATGTCTTTGCTAAAGACGCGAAGACGAACGTGAGAGCCTTACAGGGTTTTGGGAGTAAGGTTGGCGGAGTTCTAGACCAGTAAATATACCACCCTCCCCCTAGCACCCATCACCATTAACAGTAAAATCTAGACTCCTCTCAATAAACCAATATGCCCTTCGAGAACTAACTACAATTCAACACCAATCTCACCATCAATCCTTCCTCACCAAGCTCCTGAACCCAATAAACTCCTTCCTAACCTCCACCCCGACTCCTGATCCAACAGACCCCCAAACACATGCTCGCATTTCTGAAACCTTTAACAAAGCCGCTGAAGTACTCGAGTCAAACCTCCGCCTGCTTGTCTCGGACGGTGAAACAATTTTCACCTCACTAACGGCACTAACAGAGCAGCATAAGCCAATCTACGATGAGATCGTGCGCGAAGTAGTTGATATCAAAAAGGAAGAAGCGCTCGTGCTTTCTTCCTTATGGACACGCTTCGGTGGGAACGCCGCCCAGCGCAAGAACTTTCGCGAGAACGCACAGCTCCTCGCCGTCATTGGGAGTTATGAGGAGCAAGCTAGGGGGTATGTAGAGAGTACAGTGTTAGAGTTGGACCGTATGACGGCGGACTTAGAGCTTTTAAGGAGGAGAGTGGCAGAACCATTGTTGGTGGATGGCGCGAGTGCGGGAGCGGGTAGGGCGGGAGATAAAGCTAGGGGAGCCCAGATTCCGCTTAGTGTGCACATCGAAGCTATTGAGGGGGCAGTGACGAGGTTGGTTAGGAAGCGTGCCCAAAGAAGGGAGAGGGAAGGGAATTGGATTGACAAGATGGAGGGAGCGAGGAAGGAGGAAATTTTGGTGGAGTCTTAGTGGGGGCAGGTTTCTCTTTTCTTCTGTTTTTTTCCCTTTCTTGCTTGGTTTTGGTTTGGTGTTGTTATCTGCAGTAACCCACAGCGATTCTATACCTCCTTTCTTTCTTTCATCTGGGTTTGGGTCTTTCTACTCTACTTCTAGCCAGCGTTTTCTTCTATGGGTGGTCCACTTCCTTCTCCCATTCTATCTACCTTTCGCTCATGGCACCGGGACGGGCGTAATCGGTGGTTTTAATCATCGGGGTCGCGTAGTCGTTTTTTTCCTCCTTATATCCTTTTCTTATATCCCTATTTGCCTGCTCTTTTTTCTTTCCTTTTTTTCTGTTCGTAGTCTCTTGTGTTAGAGAAAAGGGTCTTGTATAGTCGCGTGATATTCTTGTACATTGGCGAGGATTTTATTGGGATTGGAATTGTCTGCAGTGCGTTTGGATTGGGTGGGATGGGAATTTTGCGGGGTTTTTTTGTAGGTGCTTTTTTATTTATTTTATATTATATATTTGTTGGAATTTTACCATATATTTGTTGAAATTTTGTTATAGTGTTTGTTGAAATTTTTGGAGTCTGGGCTTTTTTGGAGCCATATGTGTGTAGGGGGGGGCAGGGAAGAGTAGTGGTATTCACGGCTTTGTGGTCTAGTGCATATAGCGCAGTAGCACATTGGTAGCATTGTTTGTTAGGTTTTCTCGTGGCTTTCATTACTCCCGCGGTGTGTGATACTATATCCACCGTACTTTCTACTAGCTTCAGGTCATCTCACTCTATGTGTGTGCAGGTGATAGGTACCCCATGATATATTTTACGTCTTCACAAACATTGCCTATCATATGATATTTTTCTTCCTGGAAAGACAGTATAAATATCCCGACCTCTTCTCTCACTATGCACACGTTCGCTTCCTGCTTCATTATCATCACAAGCAATATCATTCGAATAATTATACTCTATCATTATCCCATAATAGTACCGCATACCCAACCCCACGAACTCCCCGGAAGGTCACTCCTAAGTGCATCAGGTAAACGCACCTACCCATCCACTCCCTCTTCCGCCACTCTTTCAAATACACACATACTACAGCCGTGTTTTCAGACGGGGCACGTTCAACTATAACCGCAGAGTTGGGGACGGCGCAAAGGAGGAATTGGATGAGTTGATACAGTTGTGTATTACTGTTGCCCGGGTTCCGGTTCGACTACTCCCTGGCTTTGCTGCCCCCCTACTCGCATCTAGAGATAGAACGAAGCTGAGGCTGTTGGGCGGTAGTATCTCAGAGCCCGCCAGAGGGTAGATTAGTTCTGGGATACTAAGACCTCGGCGGGTTTTACTCTACCACTATATTCTCGGGAGATGGCTGTCTTCCCTCGAATGCGGCTTTATTATTATATATCATTACGCTCATGGAGCCACAGGCTATGAAGTGATAAGCACATATATCGGCCAGGACATACCATCCCGCCTGCGGTTCCAACTCCAACACCTGCCATCAGCCTCCAAAAAATTCCCGAGTTTGGAGGCCTGCAGGAGCATTTCATCATTACCATCTCTCTCTGAGTTTTCTCAAAGCTCTATACAAGAAGTTTTCTTCAGCTATCCAAGCCCTCCACCTCGCTTTCCCAATACATCCACATCTCCTTTTCTCTAACGCTCTACACCTCTACCCGTCCATCTCATTCTCCACCTTTACCCCTCCATCTCATGTTCCCAGATCTCAGTACATGCTCTTCCTTCCTCCTTTACAAATTCGGCTTTGATATATTATATACTATAGATTACCAACCACAACAAAAAGCCACCTTTCCAAGAAAGTTTCCCGCTTGGCGTTCCTCCATCTTTATTGATTGAAGAGAGCACCCTTATTCCCTCAAAATTCAAATATGGAGTTCCGGCCTTTGGATACGGATAGTATAACAGGACCTTCCGGAAGTAAAAGTGTCGGAGGATCACACCACCTCCGCCACTTCACATGTCTCGGTTACATCTTTCCCTCGCTCAAGTGGCTCAGAGGGCTGGGGGGTAGAGGGTGGGGGGTTAATACTACTTGTAGTATTCACATTGGGCTTCCAGAGCTCGAGCATGCCATTTCTGCTTACCTCTCCGCCTAATCCGTATCACCCGGAGCTAGGGTATTTCGCCGGCGCATGCTCCAGGTGGCCCAGTGCTGAAGTAGCCATATCCACGCAACTGCTGTTTGTGGATTATTCGGATGCGTCGAGGAATCCTATGTGCTATATCAGTCATGAGCTATCACCCGGGGATCAACTTGCAAGGGGAGAGCGAGTGCCTTGTTTGCTTTTCTCTCTGCCCGCCCAAAATGCGGGTAGCGGATAATCCTAGCGCCTTAGAAGCATTTTAGATTCCGATCAGCCTAGGAATAAATGGATGACTATCCAAGGCGGAGTATATAATATATAGCGTCGACCGATTGACCCTAGAGTACTGAAGGTCTCGATAAGATGTTGAGCAGAAGATCAAAAAGGAAAAAGGATGGAACTTTTTTTCGGGTATCTATTCGCGTTCCTTTCTTCCCGTCACTTGGTCGGTCGGTGAAGGCGACCGCCGGTGATATACATCCAGCCGGGAGAAATTCCAGGCAATAGTGCCTGCTCGTGGTTGGGGTCACCCATGTGAGATGCTCGTCCCGCCTGCAATATAATGGAGAGAACTATTTATCATACTCCCCAGGAGATGTGGGGGTTTGTTACTGCAGTGTGCGCTCTTGTATTTTTTTCGCAAGTACCCTGGGTAGCTCAGTTATGTTCTATGGTACTGTCTCTCTTGTTCTCTTCCTTCATAAAAGGGTCAGAGACTATAGTAAACTGCCAACCGAGATTCCTGGATATATCAAGCCAGAGGATGATTTTGAGATTTATCTTAGTATTGATCATATTGAGCCCTAAACCACACGTATCTTGTAGCCCTCCAGAGTATTTTAGAGCATGATTTTTTGCCGACGCTTCTTGGCATTTTTCCAGAAGGTCTATATAATGAGGCGCTCCACCACCATTCTCCTCTTTCTTCCTCATTCATCTCTTTCACTCCTTCCTCCAGACATGCCATTCACTTCTCCTCTTCCTCATTCATCTCTTTCACTCTTTTCTTCTAGACACGCCATCCACTTCTCCCCTTCCTCATTCATCTCTTTTACTCTTTTACTCTGCATATGCTACTCACTTTTCTTCCTCATTTATTTCATCTCTTTCACTCTTTTCTTCCACACATGCCACTCACTTCTCCTCCTCATTCATCTCTTTCATTCTTTTCCTCTGCACATATCACACTAACTTGTGTATTACCCTGAGTACTATGAGAGTACTGCTCTAGGATGGTTTATCTGTGGTATGACAAGTTTATGAAATATTTTATTTTCCCCTTTCCTGAATTTCTTTCTTCTCTCTTTGTAATATTATTTAAAGTAGTACACTAACTTTAGTATTATTACTTGTAGGAAAGTTTTACAATTTTGGACTCCATTGGAGCTTGGTGGGAGCTAACTTCTGCCAGCAAGTAGGATTTGCACGATTTGTTCCTTGCAATTGACATTTGTCAAAGCTGAAGTTATATTAATGCAAATTATAGTATAAGCTTTGTGGATGGGTGGGTGGATGGGAATGTACTAATACAAACAGGATACACATCTATAACTATAGGTGGGATGGACAAATAGGAGGGTAGGTGGGTGGGCATCTACTAACAAAAATAGGAGAAAAATTTACAAGGACATATATGTGGGCAGGTGGGTGGGCATCTACTAATACAAGCAGGATACTATTCTATAAGCATAGGTGGGATGGATAAATAGGAGGGTAGGTGGGTGGGCATCTACTAACAAAATAAGAGAAAAATTTATAAGGACATATATGTGGGCAGGTGGGTGGGTATCTACTAATATAAGCAGGATACAGATTTACAAGTATAGGTGGGATGGACAAACAGGAGGGTAGGTGGGTGGGCACTTACTAATAAAAATAGGAGAAATTTAAGAGGACATAAATGTGGGTTGGTGGGTGGGTATCTACTAACACAAGCAGGATAAATATTTACAAGGACAGGTGGGATGGACAAATAGGAGGGCAGGTGGGTGGGTATCTACTAACATAAGCAGAATACAAATTTACAAGTATAGGTGGGATGGACAAACAGGAGGGTAGGTGGGTGGGCACTTACTAATAAAAATAGGAGAAATTTATGAGGACATAAATGTGGGTTGGTGGGTGGGTATCTACTAACATAAGCAGGATACAGATCTTATAAGTATAGGTGGGATGGATAAATAGGAGGGCAGGTGGGTGGGTATATACTAACAAAAATAGGAGAAACATTAATAAGAACATATATATGAGTAGGTGAGTGGGAATCTACTAATATAAATAGGAGAAAGATCCATAAGGACATATTTCTAAAGTGCTATCTGGGGGAATAATAATACGCTTGGAAGCCAACATTTTTGGTAAAACTCAAGATGCTTGATGGATAGAGTTGGGGGAGTCTGGGGGTGGAAATGATAGTACTAAAGGGTTGGAACAGGTATGTCATCTCTTTCTAAAGACTTTGAGGATTGATTGAAATATACTGATTACAGATTATAGTTCTATTATCTGAGGGATTTACAACAAACTCATATGATGAGAATCTCCTAATCTGACATGATGAAAATCATGAATTCTACTTTAGTTTCCTTAGGAAACTGTGGATACTCAGAAAATTAGAGAAATCTGATGAGTTTTGTTCTTGATTTTTTTTGCTTAATTTTTTATAATAAAAGAATTTGCTGTTTCTGCCACTTGACTTCATGTATTACTAGTTGGTAATTCATGATGATTGTATGGCAATAGAAATCTCCAGAGGAGAAGCCACAGTATTGTAAAACTATATTGCCTTCTATAATATAGTTTTACTTTACAAAGGTTACATTTATACTACTAGATTATTGTCAAGAGATAGAATGTAGTATTAGAGTACTCATAAGGAAATCTAAGATGTAGGATAGCTCTAATAATGAAAACTATATCAAACCTATCTATTGGACTTTTTATTAATAGTGAAAAAAAACAAAACAATACAACTTAAGTGATTTAACGAAATAGTTTTATAATACAGCAAGCTTTGCATTAATACTATCTAGTTTTTGATGTTCGAAACGGTGCCGCTGTGCCATAGGATTTGCACGACCGGATGCTTGGGAGATGTTCCTTTCCGGCTTTAGCCCTTTAGGCTCTTCACACAGCTACCAGGGGGTGGGGGAAACTCCAACGCCCCAACATGAACTCCGTTTATTCGAGTTCTCGCAATGGCTATACTCTGCCGGGTGACGAAGGGCTGAAGGCTAACTATTGGCATAAGGGAGAGACATAATCTCACGAAAGTCAAATAACATAGCGATAACAGCTTGCTAGACACACGGTGTTCTCGGGTTCAAAGAAATAGGTAAGGGCAACAAGAGTATCGGTGCGGCAAGGAGAAACGTGGGTTAGGATACTTGGGAGAGAAACGTGCTGGAATGATTTGCATACCACAAGGATAGACGGCCAATGAGTACTGAATAGAAGAGCGCCAAACTTTCTCCCATTTACGCAAGCCCACCCGGTCGACTGCATTTGACTTTCCAGCCAGTTGCCAAGAGTACTGGTGCAACAAAGGTAATTAGCAAAGGCCAAGACACGAGTAATTTCTTGTGATGATAGAGACCATTGGTCCCTATAGAGTGACTATCTTCTGGTTGATTGCTGCTGCTGTTATGCATCCCGTTTTACTAATTGCTCAACGCTGTGTAAAGAGACTCCCAAAGGCCATAATTGCAAATGAATCGCCTCCTAACCACTTTCCCCTTCATGCCTCCCGGGCGCCAACCCTGTGGCACTGTTTCGAATAATAGAATTGCGACAACTTCTGGAGAAAGCCCGAACCGCGCGACAAGTTTTAGTCTCGAACAGACTTTACACCTCCTGCTAGCAGGAGCTATTCCTACCTAGAAATTTGAAGAAATACAGTAGGTTAACAAAGCAATCAATAGTGAAAGGGTGGTTTGATAATGGATGTCCCCCCGTTACAGATTATATCGCTCTTTTCCGCACACAAGGACTGATAGCATTCAGAATTTACAGTTGCCTTTCCAAATCGAAAGAGACGAAACAATTACTTTCTTTTTTTTCCAATTTGATCCTTGGTATGCCTACCCTTTTGTTCCGCTATCCTACGGATCGCGGACATCACCCCTGGGTGTCTGGCCGAGTAGCATTCAACAGCCTCCCAGAAGAACTAGTTCATCCCCACGGTGCTACGAAGGAATACTAAGCCCCTTAATCTCCCAGTTCCCATTGGGAAGTACTCGCGACCTTTCCTACCCCACATATTTGGTTGTTCAATAGTCGCCCATAATGAACGGAGTTGGGCTCCTGGGGTCCAGCTAATTGCTAAGGGGTTAATTATTTCCTGGCATCTTAGCCACAGTATCAACTAGGTATTTGACGTAAAATTGTTTTGCGAACAAACCCCGATACATCCTGCCGGTAGCCGGATTTAGAGCTATTTCACCTGAGGTTGATGGAAACGATATCGTACTCGGATTATTCAACGTGAATACATTACAGGAGTAGATATATCCTCCTAGAAGATAAATTTATAACTGCTGATTACTATATCCAACGCCCAAAACGACCCCTCCATAGTCGAAGAAATAATCGCAGCTAGAGTGTCAGTGAGAAAAAGGAAGGTATGTTTCCACGTGGGCAAGACGGGGTTTTGAGGGGTTACTGACTACACATGTACCGTACCGCAGAAGGCTATCAGGCCCCCTTTGCATTGATAAGTGTACAACACCCACGATTCATCATAATCTCATCCAGGGGAGTGCGCTCGACTTTCGGGCCGGGCGCCACGAGCCAAAACGTTATACCCCCTCACTGATGTACTACACTATCCTGCCCTGAAGTTCGAGTGATCGCTCATGAGCATCGGCATCTAACCTATAAGAGATAAACGGCATAAAATGTGGCATCATGACTGATGACTCGCACAAAATCTTAAATAGAACCAATCTCTCTTCTTTTCCCCTCTTTCAGTTTACTAGTTACTATATGCCTTGTTTAACCAAGGCTGTACCCACCAGTTCAATTCCTTCACGTCGTGAAAACATGACTCAGGCGAGGACAGGACCGAGTTTCCGCAGGGTAGACGGGGGATATTAGCCAGTAGAGCACAAATATCAAAAGAATGATCTACCTACTTTTCGCTTCTATACCAGTAAATCGACTATCTACTTTAGGTGTCATACAACCACCTAGAAGTATTATATATTCAAGATTGATTGGCAGACTATTCTGCCACTCCGATTGATAAATATACGCAATCATTGACTGAGCCTACCTGCAATGACCGACTCTAACACGATCACATCTTGCATGGCTCAAGCGCGAAAGGCCAAGAATACAACTTTATCTTACCTCCGTAGAGCTCATCGTGTTCCTTCTCGATTTAAGCTGATACTGCTTGAGCTCCACTCTACTACACGGCCTAACCTTATAATATTAGAGAAACTCCAACCAGATCCTAGGTATAAACCCCAACCAAGCGTAACACCACCCTAACCTTTTGACAAAAACCCCTCCCACAACCCATCGCAGTTCAACACCGGCCACCCAGATCCAATAGAAACTGAGATCCCTTTATGAACAGAACCGCTATAGAACGACACCCAGACCTCAATCAAAAAAAAAACCCCCATCGATTTAGGCAGTACGCAGCAGGAATCCGTTCCCGCAAAGTCCGTGAACAAAGTACACATCCCACCTGAGACCACAGAAAAGTTAAAAAAAAACAATACCGGGCCCGCAACTCTGCGCAGCAGCGACACCAAACTGGCATTCTGGATTAAAATATCCAAAAAAAAAAATCATCAAAAATCTGAATGCAATACCGGTAACTCAATCCCGAATGAATTGTTCTTTTTTTTTTATTTTTATTTTTTTAATTTTTTTTTAATCTCGCCTTCACAAGATTGTACCACGGTTCCGGGCCGGGCCGGACCGCACGAGTGATAAATTGTGCTTAATATCAGGGCTGTGTGCTTACTTTTTGAGGTACGCGGTACTGTAGGGTGGCGATTACCATTACGCATACCATCGGTTAAAAGGTATGAGAGAGAGAGAGAGAGAGAGAGAGGCAGAAAAAGAGTATTTGGGGGGAAGGTTATCGGATGAAATCCCTGTGAACACCCTTATGTGTCGCGCTGGAGACCAGTCGATTGACACCGGGAACTAAGGGAAACCCACACCAGGGATCAGGCCTGTCTCTTATACACATCTTGATGTTGAAAAGAGACAGCTCCTGCTAGGGCTGTTCTTCGAGTTCCCCCTAAATTCCCCCTCCCCCCCCCCCCCAGTATGTCAAGTTTGATAGTCATCGTGGTCAGTTTTGCTTGGTCGGAGAAACCCGGGACCAGTGCGCATTAGGCAGCAAGGTAATTCTAACGTTCACCCCCCCCCCCTGGCTGATGATAGCTCTATTACAAATTTGGCCCCAATTACTAGTGCTGCCTAAGGTAGGTAGGGGTGGAGAGGAAAGTGTATACAAAGACCATTGCAGTTAGGTCGGCCCAGGCAGAGGCTTTTTTTTTTACGATAGAAGAATTGCCTTAGCTGCCAGCCACTTTTCTCATATCAGATGGATTTCCAACAAGAGTCAGAGTATACCCCATCGCCATTACCGGTATTTCTTTGACGATTTGCCCTTGAGTTCCCGAGAATTCACGGGTCCACCATAATCATCCAAGTTAGACAAAAGTGATTTTTTTTTTAAAAAAACTAACTCCCTTCACCCCCCTTCTACTATTGCGGCTAAGGTGATATCCCTAAGCTCAGTGCAAGAGCCATGCATAAAATAGTGGGCACAGAGCAAGGGTGTTGACGTTGATTCTGATAGTTCTTCTGGAAGCACAAGCCTTCCATTGCTCACAAGACCTTAGGAAGAGTTTTTTTTTTTTTTTTTGACAAATGTACAAGTACGAATTGGAGGGTAGGTACCCGATCAATTAATCATATTTATTCAAAGCTGACTGAGACAAGAGGGGGATATATAGACAACCTTTGAGCCATATCTCCCGGGTGCACAGTACGGTACAGCTGCTACTGAAATTTTTATGCACCGTCGTCCCATTCTTTTATCCCCGACCCTTACAACCGTAACTAGGCTGAATTCTCATTACACCCCAGAACTAGTACAGTACGATACCGCCATACGCGCTCTTCAGCCGCATAAGTCAAATATGCATCGAGAGCAGCATTCACACCGCTCATAAACTGGCATATCGATGCCCCATACTAGTGCACAAGTACCCCAAAGTTCCAGTTTTGTTGGGATGTATGTAAAAAAAAAAAAAAAAGGCTTGTTCCCCTAGCTTTACCAATCCGTGAGCTAATTTTAAGGGCAAGTGACCCAATCTGCTGACTAGTTCCTTAGTGCGTTTCACTATGGTCATTGGAGATGCAAAAAAAACATTATAGGAGGGAAGAGTAACGAAACAAAAAAAAAAAGGGGGGGGGGAGAGGGAAGCTTCCTCTCTATTATGACTAGATAAATGAGCAATACTTGTATGATACCATCTACTTGTACAGTATTGTGTCCAAAACAACTAACTTATCATGGTAATCAATTTTCCGTTCGGTTTTACTTTCCTCCGGTAAGGCTGATCAAGTCTCATGTCATCATAGTTATCAATCGTCCAAAAAGCTATGGCATGGCATAAAGACGGTACAGCACCGGTAGTTAGTTAGTTAGTTAGCGACAGAATCTATCAAAGTTCTGTCGCAAACTACCGTTACCATGCCTAACTCAACTTAACGGAAACATTTTATCCCAGCATCCAGGGTTCAACCTCCACAGTTGAGAGTTTCCAGTACCGTATGATACTGTATTAATTATGCAAAGGTGTGACAACAACACCAACCACCAGAAAGTGATTGGTTCCTCCTCCCCCCCAAGGGAATGGAAAGTATAACACTATATCGAGGAACCGCTATATACCGTTTTGTACTGTACTCGTACTTGTACAGTTTACCTGTACGAGTATTGGAACCGTTACTAGCACTAGGCAAAAAACAAAAAAGTAACCAAAAAAAGGAAAAGAAAAAAACAAAACAAAACAAAACAAGGATCATGAACTTTTGTATGGGGTGATCAGATATGCACGGGTTTCTTGCAATGGACTTCGTATTTGGCAAATCCCTGCTCTCTCTCGGGCACTTCTTGCTTGCCACGAGTAAAAAACAGTACCGCACCGCGCAATTACAGATGCGTCTAAAACGTTTCTACTCGCGTGTCAGACTTCTCGAAGGTAACACGACTCTATTCCACCTCCACCACACACGCGCGCCCACGTCCAACATTCCCCCCCCCCAGTGGGGTGAGATTCAAGATACGGTACTTTACTAGCTAGTCCCCTGCCTATGTCTGTTTCTTTCTTTCTTTCTTTCTTTCTCTCCTTTTTTTTCTTTTTTTTTCTTTTCTTTTTTTTCCCCTTCCCTCTCTCAACCTCCCTTCGCCAAGCTTGCTTTCCCTCTCTGATACTGATATTCAATTGAATATCGAGACTCCCGATTGTAGTAGCCGGGGTAAAAAAAAAGGGACCCTTGTGCCACAACCGCCCGTGATGACTTGAAAAAGAAGAAGAGGTTTTTCTTTTTCCTTCTCCATGTACCGATCATGCAAAAATGACAGCTGTGGAGGTCGAATACACTAGCTGTAGCAACCGTTCAGGGTACTTGTAAGTGAATACTGGGGGGGTTGGTTTAGGAAGGAAGAGGTCATGGGTAGGCTATTCCAGTGCCAAAGGATGAACTCTTTCTTTTGCTTTTTTTAGTTTTATTTATTTATTTTTTTCCCTTTGCTTTCTTTCCCCGCTAGGCAGTTGATACATGCAAAGAGAGATGTGGAGTGATTCGGGGTTAGACTGCAGGAATTCGGGTAAGAGAAACGCTATAGCTACCGCATGGGTCCGCGGAGCGGCTGCTTACATCGTGGGTTTTCACTCTTGGGGGCCGGGGGGGGGGGTTGGCAGGAAAACGTGAGTGGAGTACCGGCACTGTACCAGTAGCGTTCGCCCTTCACCGCTCTCCGGGGCTAAGGCAAGCTTGTGATGACACGCTGTTGTGGTACCAGTGGTGCCGGGATCATTGTGATTACTAGAAAGATCCATGTCATCAGCACAGGATCCTGTAGCGTGGAAGGTCAAGGCGCAACATATTCGTTGAGAAAGATTGGTTGAGAAACTGCTGTCCCACTAAAAGGATGACGGTTGGGCCTCCATCAAAGAATTTGATCAACCAACCGAGTAATAGTAATAGCTGTCCACTAGGTATGATAACTACCATAATACTCGGGTATGCGAGTATGCACAACGCGTGCATCAAGTGCGAAGTAAACAATATGTGTTCATCATCACAGCTCGACCCCAAGGCATGTCATATCAGAGAGCCACCAGTGAGAATAGTAATTCCTTATTTTTATTTTTCCTCCTCCAAAGCTCACAGGTGATTCGTTCCCCCCCCCCCCTGAACCCGACTTAGGATCAAAAAATTACCCCACCTCCCGCAGACAAAAAAACATCTCAACTCACGGGATCTCACTCGGTGTACCTCCCGCGGGATATACACTCTGGGCCCGAAGAGGAGTCGAACAGTGACAACAACCGCTAAGCTCCGGAAGACTCAAGTCCCATGAAGAACACATGTTGGCACCGAGCGTAAGAGACCCGCATCGCTGGAGAGCCTTACTGTTCCGGCCCGGATCAGCCAAATATCTCAACAACCCACCTACCACTGCCCCATACTACCCCCCCCCCCTTCATGCTTCCGATCCTCCACAGGCATGATAATCCCAACCTGACATATGCACGTTGTTGTGCAATCAAGAACCGAGCAAAATAGTCCTACTCCTGCTCTCACATGAAGCCATACCTTTCCGCAGTCATGTCCACCTCATCCACCAAGAAAAGAGTTTCCGGTTTTGGCTATGATTTTGATTTTTCCTTTTTCATTCCCTCCCCCCGCTTCAAACCCTGTGGGGATCATGCCACCACTGGCCCATTGAGTGAGAACTCAATGGGCAACAAATGAAAAAGAAAGTATGCATGATTAGAGGAACGCAGTATTCGCCAACTTGGTCTTAAGCCCAATTCACCCTTGACGGGCAAGGCATGCATCATGCTGTGTTAGGTGAAGACTAGGGCCAACAGACAAACATCCAGGTGGGAGTTCTACCGCTTGCTGGAAGCAAGAAGGCTGGCGGTATTGCTGGAGACAAGGCCGCAATGTGAAAAATTAGAAGGAAGAATAAAAACCACAACCACAGTAAAAAAAAAAAAAATAGAGTATGGGGACCCTGTTAAATGGACCGGGAGCTAGTCGGTAAGGCACTGCAAACTGTGTGCTTGTACAGTACGGGTTTATCCTCGGAACATAGAGATCCCGTAGAAACTGCCACCCCAGAAGATACTTACAAGCAGTAAGCATGGCGTACCCGAACGCAGGGATGACAGCAAATTCCTTCCCCCTGCGCATCCAACCACCTATTCCAAATCCAGACTGAAATGTTGGGGTACTTCATACCGGATACTTGAACGATCACGCAGCGCACCACGAGGTGAACTGCGACTATACCCGTAACAGGCAGGTATCCGAAAGCAGGGATTCCCAAAATATATGGCAAACAAATCAGTTTGGGTATCTGAGCCTTCATGCAAATCCACGACCCCCCGTTTTCGGGCACTTTCTTGCCCACTATTAGTAGAAAATAAAATGGAATAAAAATACCGAAATGAATAAACCACACACCGGGCCAGCAACCAATCTCCCTTAACAGCTGAATCATCATCATCATCATCCCCCGTCGACCTCCCAATCCGTCGAAATTGGGGAGAAAATTCCCCTCCCACGCGGCCTACAGTCGCACAATAATCCCACCAGAGCGTTAATCCTCCGAAAGGCACCTTCTAGAATCCCCTACCCCGTCCCTCTCGCCGAGGAATACCGGTACTCCATCTTTCCCTTGTGCCGCATTGGCCCATCAAATAGAGTACGCGAGAGCACTCCTCGTCCGAGGAGATCAAAATTTTCCAAGGCGCTGCCAAATCTGAGGCGTTGATAGGATAAGGATTGTTCCTTCCCCTTCTCCTTGTTTTCGGAAATGGACCTGCATGGCCCGAGTGCTCCCCCGTGATTCGGCGCGCTCGGAAAGAACGCCGGCATGCATCATGATCTTAGGAAAAACGACTTCCCCCGCACCCCCACGCGGGGGGTAGAGCGGAAAGGGGAAGAAAGAATGAGAGCACCCGTGCTTAACCTCCTCCAACCCCATCCTCCCCCCTGGTCATGGCCTCGATTCCGAAGTTCTCTTGCTCTTTCTTTTTCTTCTCCATTCTCCTTTGGTATTATCGTAGATTTTGCGGAGCGTTCACCTCATCCAGGGACAGTGTTGTCCCAAGGAGGGAGAATGAAAGAGAAAGGGGTTAGATGTACTGTGCTGAATAGTTATTTCATATATGATACTACCATTATTCCCCCAAACCCACAGTATGGATTCATACCGGTTCTCAAACTGGGGAGCGGAGCTCATAGCTAAAAGAAGGAAGGAAAGTGGACGGTGAGAAGTCACGTTCGAAAAGCCAAAAAAAAAACCCCCCCTTTTCGAGAAATTCCAGCAGTGACAACCTCTCCCAAGCCGACATCGCAGTGAATGTGAAGAGTACATACCGTACCGATACCTTCCAGGTACTTAGCAAGAAGTACGATACCTCAACCCAGGGAGTAAACAAATGCACAGCAAACAAGCAAGCAATCCCCGCCCAATCCGAGCATCCACCACAAACATGTGTTTCAATGCTCGGACACTGCACTGCATTGCACCAGAGCTTCTCCGGAGTCCCGCCATCTTGCCCACAGAAAAATTCCCAAGTTGGCCAAGACAGCAACAAAATCCCTCCAGTAGGGTGCATAATAGCCCTGGAGAGCTGGACTGGCTGGTCGGATTTCCATTTTTCTTGGGGCTAAAGTTTCTGAAAATCTCGACAACACAGACCCGTTCCGCCCATGATACCACTGCATGAAATGGGGAAAAAAAGCCCATGGACCGTGCTGAACTTAAAATTTTCTGAGACAACCCAAGAGCTCCCTCTCTCTCTCTATGATATTGACTATTGTATTGTATGGGGAGGAGGGGGGGCCGGAGGGGGGGGGTGTAGGACCGCTAATTTGGCGGAAACTCGAGCGATTGGTCTGCCCACCCACTTGCAGACGGGGCTGCTGGTTGTATGTATGTAACTTTGCAGGTACCATTATATGAGTACGGTACTTGTATCTTTGGCAACAGGTGAGGGGCCCGTACGGGTGGAGATCAGGGAGGATGCTAACCTGGTTGTTGGACAGAAATGATGGGGCTGTTGATCACCTGTTGTAACAGTGTTGTACCGCTGATAAGCACGTTATGATACGATACCCGTGGCTGTATCATACGGTGCAGTACTCGAGATGGATTTCCTGCCTCCTTGTCCTCCCTTCCGACCCTTGGCGACAGTGTGGAGTTACTGTAGGCGAAGTAAGGGTAGAATATCTTACATAAATCACAATATTTATAAATAACTCTCGACAAATAATAAGGGAAACGTTACTCAAGTATTATGCAAAAAGAAAAAAAGAAAACAAAAAAGGCTTTTTTTTTTTTCCCTCAGAGGGGAAGCAAGGAACATCTGATACTCATCCTGTACTCAGGTATTCTTACCACTCCTACGGGCTAGACAATTCGGGCATATGGTACGGTAGGCGGTCCCCTTACTTCCTCTCTTTCTCTCTTCCTTGAGTTGACTGTAGAGCACGAGTATGATACTAGCAAGTATCGTCTCGCGCTCGAGCCCGTGTATGATACAGCACGAGTACCGCACATAGGCCTCAATGGAAGACCGGTAATAGGTGAAATTCACGAGTGTTCATCTTTCTTTACAAGTAGGGCTGAAACATGCTTCCCCCTCCTTCCAGTTAACCCCTTCCTTCTCGCCACAAAATTCCCCCCGCTACAAGCACAGAATGGCATATTACTCGTATATCGATCAGCAAAAGCCACTCTCTACCATCACCTCCCCCCCCCCTTTTCGGCATCGGCACCCGGTATGTGCTTGTCTAACCCCACAATTCTCCACCCCCATCCGCCTCATTCTCCAACCTTTCTAACCATTTGCGGTATGTACACTCTGGTATTCCCCTTTTCACGATATGATACGGTACCACAGGACTTTTTTTCTCCTCCATCCGCCCCCACCCCCCCCCCTTTATCCTGCGTCTTGGATAAGGGTGAGAAGCATTCCTAATCCCCATGGTCTTGGCACCACGTGGAATTCCCCAGATTTTAAATCAGCAATTTTATTTCGACCGCTATTCATACAAATTGTCGCAACAGCGAGAGCAACGCAACTCAACAACACGCCGGAAAAGGGGGGAAAAAAAGAGAAGGAAGGAGGAAAAACATATCTAATCGAAATGTTAACCTCTATTTCCCCGCCAATAAGGATTTTGGGGGGTCTTCATCGACCGGGAAGTACCGAACCGTGGGAGGAGCGGATGGAGGGGGGGTAATAACGTCGATGGCTTTTCATCACAATATCTTGCACGCGAGTTCGGTTTGTGTACTCTACACTCGCCCCCCGCCACCCCGGATCACGCTGAACCGGATACCTCGCTGTGTCGTATGGAACTCGGGCAAATCCTGAACCTCTTTGCACCAAAACCTGACCTGTTGTTCCGGATCACTTGCTGTACCGGACAGATTCTTCGGATTTTGGCCGTCCGGGATAGTGGGGTGTGAGTGCACTGCACTGTGCGAGAACTAGTACAATGAGGCCGTATATTGGCTGTGTTTGTGAGTACTGGTATTGCAGTGCACTGGCAAGTACCTACCATAAAGTTAGTAAACAGTTAATTCAGGTTAGCCCGCGACACAATCCCTGGTTTGAACAAAAATATCTCCCCTGGCACTTGTAATGAATAGTAAAGACACTTTGATATTAACAAGGGGGAACTAAAAGGCAGCAGCGAATGGTCATTATTATCCCAGTAATAAAGGGAGGGGTTGCACAAGTATCCGGTATGAAGCACCTGAACACAGGGGTCAAAATTTTGTATGGCAAACCACCTGCACACATATGAGCGCCAATACTACCCCATATCGGATGCTTGTAACCCTCGAATAGCCCGTTCGATCGAGTGCTGCGTGATCCTGTATGTCTTGCAGATTTTTCTCAGCTCACCCATTCATCACTGAGTATCACTCGGGTCGACCTTTCGGTCGGGGATTAGATTACTGGAAATTTAGACGCCGACGAAGACGACGGCTATGACCCCAAGCACGATTGTGTGCCCCCCGCCAATGGCATAAAACGAGGAATATCTGTAAGGCTTGAACAGAGACCCAATCCCCGGAGGGCCATAAAAGGCATGTTCTAGGTTACAGTATTAGTATTAGCGATAGTGAGGCGGTTGGCTAAGATGGGATGAACATGTAAGATCGTGCTAGTACTAGTACGAGCACAGTACGTTTCTCGACTGATAGTCTATGTTCAAAAGGTCTCGTTTCAAACCCCACACCATGTGTTTAGGGGAAGCGCTTTCGGAGGTAAATCGCTTCTCAAGTACCGGTAGCACAAGGAAGGTGGAGTAATTCTAGCGCCTTTCTATCCACTAAAAAAAAAGGTCGATGGGAATCCAGCCGAGGCAGTTCTAGGAGGGAAAAGGAATACGAAGCAAGGGCCTAGAAAAGAAGGGATCCTCCGCTAGCCGTAGAAGCGATGTACATGATTGGACGAGGCTAGCGCGATCGAGGGCCTAAAGTGTAACCGAGAGAATGTCTCCAGAATCGAAGAAGAACCAAGGGACCTGGAATGACTGGGAAAGGTGAGAGGGGGTCCGGCCGCTTCCAAGGTCAAATTAGTAGGGGTTGATCCGAAACCCGATCATGGGGGTCCGGTTTCTGGTTCCAGGTGTCGTAACGATACCAAGCCAAATAATTAATACGAGTATTAAAGGATTACTGGTAACGGTACTGTATAGTAATTAAATGTAGATCTTGTGAATACGAAGGGGGCACATAAAGCGAATAGAGAAACCGAACCCGGGGAGGGAAAAGACAGGAAAAACAAAGAACAGCGACTCTGTGTACAGTACTTGTACTTGCCCATTCCAAAGGCATGCTGAAACCTGGGCACGGGTTAGGCCTAGGAAGCGCCAGGGTTTCCGGGTCCCTTTGGAATGTGTAGGTAAGTAGGCCCATCGCGTGAGCATTAAACCGAGGCGGCGTCTAAAACAGAGTCGAATGATTCGTTGCGCTCCGTAGTTTATGAAACCAAATAAACGGCCCGCATTAGACGCCCGCGCTACCGAACCGGTATGCCCCAACCGACAACAGCCATCCCGTTCCCAACGGCCTCTGCCGGCCGCTTCAGAGTGCTGAGGTTGACTGGAGAAATAATGGGTAAACCTGAATGACAATACCCCAAAAGCGATTTTAATTGGTCAAGTGAGGTTAGAAACATGTAGAAAACACCACGGGCGGCTGGCATTTGTCGGGATTCTACTCGTCAAAGTCCGTGGATAAATAGCCAACCAGATGCACAACCCCGCAAAAAACAATAAGATCGCCGAGGCTCGACCCCTTCACGCGATTGTTCTCGTGAGGCCTTGCAGGGAGAATACCGTAGCTTACCACACTATTTATAAGATTCGAGGCTCGAGCACAAGTGCGAGAGTTGCTTCCACGTGGTTTCAGATCTCATCGGCCTCCAGTGAGCACTTCAAATCGAACTTGGAGAGGAATGATTGGCTTGTTCGATGATTTTCAGCAATGACCTAGGATCTAATACTCGAGCGGAGCAAGTTCTGTGAATATCAATGCGTTTCATGCCGAATTGCGTACCCCAACCCAAAGCCACGTTAATTAGGAAACGGTCCAGACGGATTATACCGGTGTCATGCATGTACGAGTACCGTATATAGCATGGCATGGTATGACCATAGCTAGGATTAGCCATAGTTTGAAATTTGCGCATCTGAGATTGTGTAGTAATAACAAAAATTTGCTTATTAACTTTTGTCGTAGACACTGGCAGGGGTGGCACAAAAATTTCCATCATTTCAGGAGTCCAGGGGAGAGGATATGATATCGAGAAAGGCGGCAAGCGTACTCGTACAAGAACTCGCGACCGGGGAGCCCGGAAAGTATGGGTCGACAAGTGAGTTCATCCCGTGCTCAATGCACAAGAGTTGCGCTACCTTGAGAATCGAGTTGCAACGACCATCAGTTCAATGCACACCATACCCGAGCACCTTCAGACTTTATACGACGCCAGCAGAGCGACAGAAAACCCCATCAAAATTGACATGCCGGCTAGCGAATCGGGCAGGTGGTACTGACAAAACCAACTCCACCTCCCAGTACCGTAAAATACAGTAGCATAAGTCCTCGGCATCGCCGTACTGTAGCCCGGCGGATAGCGCTGGGTGGTATGCACTCGTGCGGGCCAACCGAAGCACCTGTCCCTTCGCAGCAAGGCTTCACCCCCCCACAGCTCCATCCGGACTGCAAAGGCAGCATCGATTCCAGCCCCCAATTTCAGGACCAGAGACGTTGCGCTCCGTGTCACCCACCATTCACCCACGGTCCCGTAGGCAATCTGGCGGGCAGCAACGGCAGCGACATAACCATCGTCCTGCTGCTCACGGTTAGCCCCGCGGCTTCCCCGGGCGGAACAGCTCTGCATGACCAATAGTTTTTGCTAAATTGCAGACCACGCATAATCTGATTATGTAGTACGAGATATTCCCTCGGGGCAAGGCCCCGTCGACCGTAGCGATAGCACGAATACCGTATGATACCCCCTGGTTCTGGACCTTGGGTGATGAAAGCCTCCATCGTTTTTTAATTTTTTTTAATTTCAGTTCTTCCCTTTCAGGAAAGCCCAGAGTTAAAACCGGAATGGACAAGTGCGAGGGCAAATGAAGGAAATGTTCTGGAAGACAGGTAGGATCATGTTTGGCATGGCGCCCCGCTAAGAAAATCTCAACAGGGGAAGAAAGAAACGGTTGGGCCAAGACTACCGGCTGGGTGGGGGTTTCTCGTCAACCCAACCGGATGGGCTTTGAGAAGGGGCGATGGCTCCACGGTTCCAATACCGTGAAACCTTCCCATTTTAACCCTGGCCTGGCTGTTATCATAACACCCAAGCAAACGGAAGACAAATTGCAGAAGTACTCGAATACCCGAACACAGGGATTGAATACCGGTGCATATATCGTAAATGCCCATTACTATCTGAGCACCAACAGAAAATACCCCTCTGCTTTTGGGATCCCTATGACCTAGGGCAAGTATGATAGCAAATAATAAGGTATGATAATATGATACCCAAAAATTGGACTGCGGACCCGGAACGGGTGTTCAGATACGCACAGATTACCGGTATTGGCCATACATTTGTTTAATCCCTGCATTAGGGCGTAGTAGTATCATAATTTATATTAAAGTACGAGTACTGTATGATAAAAAACATCATAGAAAGGAGCCACTATCACGACATTTTCCGGTGCTGGGGTCTATGAACCGGCACGAGGGGAAAATTTTTCTCTTCTTCTTCCCCCTCCGCCTCTTCCATGAGGTAGATAAGAACTCGCTTCGTTTTTCCCACCGACCGGCCCAATAACATCAGAGGGAGGCGTGAAAAGGGTTAAGAGTCATCAAAACTGGCCCACTGATGGGTCATCCTACCTGCCGAAGTTTGCACACCGGTACTCGAGTACTGTGTGATACGTCAGTTGCACAAGGAAACATAAAGATGTCCCGCCTGTCAAACACGTGGCGGTTGAATAGTAAAAGAAATTATGATACTGCATGGTAAATGACCACTCTCGCCATAATACAATACTCGGGTGTCCGGGGGTCGTAGAGGTCAATTGGCCCCAGTTTCTTTTGTTGGGCTCGAAACAATGGGATGGAAAAGAAATTTAAACTCCCCTCCGAGGTACAGTCTCCTCCACCAGGGGCATGGTGAAATTGGGGGGGTAGCGAACAGGAGTGCTTCATAGGCAAAAAGTGAACTCGTCAAAGTGCCGGTACTCGTAGGGGAACAAAAGATATCCTTGTAAATGACCCATGCTCACCATCCTCCTCCCTGCTTTGCCATGCCCCCCAGTGAGGACTGTGGCGGGGAGAAAACTTGAAAAAGGACTAAATGATGCCAACCTTGTTTGGGAAGCACTCTTGATGGCCGGTTCATCTTTCGCCTTCCTGTCTTTATACCGGCACAGCAGGCCGGGTCTGGTATGGTGTTCGGGAATGGAGTTTCCGGGCGGAAGGGACATGGCTGTGTTTAGGGGAGTGAATGAGTATGAGTGTGGGAGAAAGCTGCTTCTCGTCTTTGACCAAAAGCGCAAATAATGATGGTCACTGGGATACCCCTCAATTGCCCTTGAGTTTTTTCTCTCAACGGAACCACCACCTAAAAGGTCTGGTGGCAAGGCGTGATCACAACGAGTTCCCATCAGGAATATTGAGAATTATGTTCCCGGGAACCAACGAAAAAAAGGTATGTCAATAGTTTATTCCACTGGAGGTTGGATTGTGTGATACCGGCATTGTGCAATAACCGGTAGATCTTTTTTTTTTCCCTTCACCATGCGGTCGTTATCATCGTGGTCAGAGTGGCAGGGAACCCTCATGTTGTTTTTCTTGTTGGTGTTGTGAGATCCCAGTGCAGTGCGCACATTGTGCACTTGGGCACTGTTTGAAGGGAGGCTCACGGACGCCGTTGCAAACCTCAACGAGATCCGCGAATTCCACGTGGATGAATATCCCTAAATTACTCTGTGGTATGGTGCGCATGTTTTTTTTTCCCACTTCCCTCCTAATATTATCCTGACAAACTCCGGGCCAGGCATCCCTCCCACCCCCGCAAGAGTCCACGTTTTTTGAAATTGAATCTTTATCATGTCTGGGCCTGGAAGGTACAAGTACCAGTATTGTTTCAGAATTCCTTTTTTCCACAGTCACGGATGCTTTATCCAACAGACAGCACTACGGTTCCCGAAACCGCCTCGACTACACAATTCGGCACTCGAGTACAGTAGGCGAAGCAAGGGGAATAAAGGTCGAGGGGGAGAAAAAAATAAAAATGAAGGTTTGCCCATCAAAACCCCACCCACCATGCTCTGTGGGTAGGACTGTAAGATTTTTGGTGAGGCTTTGTGGCTTGGTTGGGTCGGATAAACCATGTCTTTGGGTTAAATTTACGCCTTCTCCGTGGACTCCGGGTGAGCCCATCGTCATCCTTTAGGCCCCATCAAGGAACAAACTGCTCCGCTGATTGTCCTGCGCTCCCCCGGTGAGGAGCTGGCCAAGTTTGGTGGTTCCGTTTGGGGAATGGCCCTGCTACCGATACCCGATACGGTACTCTGCGAGCAGTATTTGTTATCATACTGAACCCTATGTGGGCGCGCTGATACGCACAGACTACTCGAGTATTGGCCATACTTGTACCTTCGTTTAATCCCTGTGTTCGGGAACCTGTTGCCTGTAGCGGGAAAGCGACATCTCCTCGAGAAAGCCGGCCCTCGCGCTTGAACGACGGAATTCGGGTGGAGAGATGGTACTTCCCTGTTGTAGCAAACTTCATATAAGCTCTCATTCGTAGAATCGTACTTTCCCCGGGATGGATAGCTTCGACTGCTCGTCATCGTGGACAATTCTGTCTACGACGGTAGTGGTTGTATTTCGTTTCTCCTCAGTACTCGAGCACTGTCCACACATTCCTGCCGTTCATGATACCGGTACCATACCTTACCTATACCCATATCAGAAAGAAAACGCCCGGGTTTTAGTGTTATCAAAATGGCACCCTCCCCCCTCGCATCGCTGTCGGTTTTGCTTCATTTCCGGCTGGAAGAGCTCTGAGAAGACAAGGGAAACTACCGCCACAAAAATAACTAACCAATAGCTCGGCTGGTGGGGCACGATGCCTGTATTTCTCCCGGGAAAAAAGGTTCTGGAGCAGTAAGGTAGCAGCGTCAAAGACTCAAGAACTATAACCATGTAGGAAGGTTTACCCTACTGATAATACAACATCTACATGAGTCGTACGTCGAAGATTGCTCGACATCGTGCCAATATGATCAATCCAAGGTTAACACCATACGAGTGCAGTCGCACCCCACTATTCCCTATCGCTCTAGACCGGATATCTCGCTGAATCATACAAAATCTTTGACCCCCCGAATTTTCACGGGATTTCACTCGTTGAACCGGATAAGGGAGTTTGCGGATTCGTACGATATTCTTGTAAATCTTCCCTCCCGTTCCTCTGGAAAGTTAACCTGCTAAGCTGGATGTTCTGATCACCACCACAGGAACTGCACTCAAAATGGAAAAGACAGGGTGATGAAGGATGGAGGAGGGGCCGTTCCCAACATTGGACATCATCAGTACTTTACCGGGGGTTAAGGGTAAGTCTGGCAAAGTCATTCTGATGGCTCGTTGGCCAATCAGCCAATCATGGGGTTGAGTACCGTATGGTGTGTTTCATTGTGCCAAGAGTTCACCAGACTTTTTCCACCTTTTGAATATTGAGCCAAGATTGGCTGTCCCTCTGGTCACACACACCTAATTTTTGCGTGTGCGAAACAAAGTTTGCCGTACTTATGCTCACACCCCAGTACAAAATCATACCGTAATCTGTTGGGCCCAAGGCTATGTAACGCCTAGCACCAGTAGTGATGGAGAGGAAGACAAACTTGAGCAGTGTGCTAGGGGTGATTATACCATCTATAAATAGACTAAAATGTAGCCAGCGATGGATAGGGAGTCTCTGTTTCCGCCCCGGACCACTGCCGTGCTGGATGAAATTCCTAAACTCTGGCCGTCCGGGATAGCTGGGTGTGGCATACTCGGGCATCTCGGTGCACCCCAGAAATTATGGGCAAACGTGGCCATAATACGACTCGAAAGAGGCCAAGGGGAAAAAGGGAAAAGAAAAGAAGAAGAGAGACCAGACAATCAGAGGGAGTTGTTACTGTAGACTACCCGAGTACAGCGGCTTATCAGCTTTGCCGCTGTCACGCTTCATCACCCATGTGCTTAATTGACGAAGGTAAGCAAGGATCTGTTCCTGATACCAGTACCCGTACATATTGTCGGGCTTCCCCTCAAACTGACGAAGGGGATGTTATGGTCCAGCCATACATCCACTCCAAACACTACTCGAGCATCCAAGAACTATTCTTGCATTAGCAGCACGGTATTTGCACGGCAACCCATCTAGAGTACCTGCTGGCGGGATTGGAAGAGCTGCACGACGAAACAGAGTTGAGGTAAAAATTAAATTGGTTGTAAAGTAAAATATTTAAATAATAAATGACCCGACATACACACGGGGGGGGTTGTGCTCACTAGCTGAAGCGGAGTTCTATGCTCTTCTGATCGGGCAGTCAACCCTGGATCCGTGCCTATACCGGTATCAGAATAGCGATTTGTGGGTGGTCTGATTTTGATATATGATACCTTCCAAAAATTTCCGCATAGCGTATCATAGAAACTCGTTTGGTATTGCGAGTTTTTCGGGGAAAGAGCCAACCGGATGCTCGCCGTTCTCTTCCCCACCCCTCTATTCGTCCTCAGCTGGCATACTGTGTGCCCTATTCGAGTATCGTTTTTTCTTTCGCTAAGGGAACGCCTCGCAGTGTCTGATCAGCAAAGCAAACGCCCGGCACAAGGCAATGGGGCTGGAAACCGAGCATGGCGGCATATCATTGGGAAGCACATCACCTGCCAGTGATGCGGGGGTTAAACGGAAACATTTGTAACCCCGGCTTTCCCTTCGCTCGTCGGTTGGGGCTTTTTTCGCCCCATTCCTTCCACCAATTTCCAAGTTTCCTTGTTCCACCGAAGCCGAGATGCCAATACCTTCCTCATATCGCGTCTGTAAGGCAAATCGAGAGATGGTAAGAATGGGGGGGGCCCACCTGTACTCGAGTACCGGTAAGTTACTAATCTCCCCTCACCTACCATTTCTCGCCGGGAACAGGATATCTGTCTAGAGTCCGGGGGGGGGGGCAAATCAGAAATCCCGTCCTCCACTTGTACGAGTACGGTTAGTATGAGTTCCATAAACCTGTACTCGAGTAACCTGTCATGCTCACAATCAGTCGATCCAGAGAACACTTTTGCTCTCGTTTCCTCACACACACACATTGGAAAAACGTGACCTATGCGTGCATAACAATAACCGCACCCGAGTACCACGCATACATCCACTCACGCACCCCTCCCCCTAACCAACGAATTATCCACCCCTCCCCTAACTCAACGGAGCAAAAAAAAAAAAAAAAGTGGCCGAAGACAAGGTATAACGGAGAGATAGTGAATATGAAAAATAATAATGAGAGGCGTCAGAAGAGAAGTGGGCCTCAATTTTCTATTCTCTCAAGCTCAGTGTCCCAGGGATTATCGGCACATACAGGTAGCTCGGCAGCGTCTGCGATGTTTGACCCCACGCGCTCAGTCCGCCCACACAACTTCCACGAGGCAACAACAAAAGAGCGGGGAGGGGGTGTGGTGGGTCGCGCGAGAAAAGAAAAAAAGAAAAAGGAAGGGAAAGGGAAAGGGAATGAATGTCTAAAGCACGCGGCGTATCGCGTGGCTTCAGGGATGTTACGGGTAGCGGCAATAACAGCCCTATTGGTTCCCTCTCTACTGAATGAGTGGGTTGGCGGGAACAGAAAGAGAACGAGAGAAAGACAGAAGGCCCATGTTAGTTTGGTCCAGAACCCCCCCTCCGGCCGCTCCAATTGCAGTACTCGAGTGCCGGCAATTCAATTGCTTTTTTTTTTTTTTGTTGAAAGTGGAGGATGGCTTTTTTTCTCTATTTTCCATGGTAATTCCAGATGATGCGGAGCATTTTACCCGTACTCGAGTACAAGTACTTACTTATACTCAAGGTGAGAGAAAAATGATAGGCAGGGTTTATCCTGGGAGAAGGGGTTTTTCATAGGATGTTTCAGAATGGCGTTTTTACGATAGCAGCGCTGTTTGCCTTTTCGCACATCTCAACCACTTTTCATTCAGTTTTGCACCATCAGTCCGTGATGCTGTTCCTACAACCTTAGAGACCCTCTGTGATTTGGGTATCCACATGCCGTCCATACCTATACCCGTATACCGGTACGGTATACTGATTGATCGGGCGGTTGATTGATTGATTGAGCGGATGATCTCTTTCCTTTCATCTCCTCTATTCTTTATCTGTTTCGTCTCGAGATGGCTTCACCAGCCTACCGTGCACCTCACTAACCTCCCCGCTTCGGCTTTTCCTGTGACAGGTTATGGCATATCCAGTAGGGTACAGCTCGCTAGCGTGGCCCTTCTACAAGTACAAGGGATCTTTGCTCGAAAGGGATGAAATTCACACACAGGGTGCGAGTAGGTAACAATAGGCGCACCGTATGATTCCATTACCAAAAAGAACCGCCCCATTTTGGCTGTAATCGGAATCCTCGGCGTGTGATTTGATAGCGGTAGCGCTAGTTCACGGTATTCCGAATCTCCGGTACTGAGCACAAAAAGACCTTATGATACGATTTTCATGAATCGAGCATCTAACCGTTTAATTTGCTCACTTTTATTCCCTATCCTGAACTCGTGCTTAAACTCCCCTTTTTTAAGCCCCCCATTTTTCACACATGTCTAACGGAACGGAAGTACCGGTAAGCACGAGGTTAAGTGATTTCCTTCGGAGGATTTTTTCTGATGGTCCTTTTGTTCTCTTTTCACTGTTGCCGGAAATTAACTTTCCCCCCACCTTTCCTTAATTGCTATTGTAATTATCCTAACTTTTCCTCGCCTAGCACGTGTATGAGATGCGTCTTGCCTTGGTGCATGGCTTTTGTTGAGCTAATCTTGGTAATCCTTTGTTGTATACCCCTTTATGCCTGACCGTTGCTCAATTTGTTCGAGGAAGTTTCTAAAAAACGTGTACGAGTACTGAGTACAGTATTGAATCGAGTTTCCGGACCCTTTCCAAGACAGTACCGGTGCGGTATCGTTTCTTTTCCTTTCTTTCTTTCCTTTTCCTTTCCTTCCCTTTCCTTTCCTTTCTTTTTGCTAGGTGGACCGAAAAATAGAAAACAACGCCTTCCAATTGATCCCTCCATTCTCACTTTTCCATAACACGATCTCAAACAAACATCCTCGTGGCCGGCCATCTGTGAATCTAACACCTTCTCCCGTTTGTTGCTGGAGTCTTTCATTTTCCTTTTTATTTCTATTTTCCCTCCTTAAAGTAGCTACCCGCGTGAAAACTTCTTAACCTCACACTAAGATCCTTGCCGCCGCTTCTTCCGACCGACCTTCCCAATCCCCTGCTCGCCGCCTACGCGTGCACAGACTGCTTGCTTCCTTGGCTACAAGTACGAGTACAGCAGAAGTTGAAGTCTCCTAAGAGGTACAAGTGCAGTCTCCAACGAGGGAACCATGAATACAGGCCGGTGACGAACAGGGATGAGTAACGAGTACCTCTTTTGTTACCCTACTTTGACGAATCCACTTTTCTTTTCCCTTCCCAATGCCGGCATCCCTGTTCATCACCCGCCGGTATTCGTCGTGCCCCCGTTGAAGACTGCACTTTGTACTCGTACGAGCACAGTATGAGTAGTCTACTACACTCGGTACAGGGACCGTATTCTCTCCGGACGGGTGGTTGCTCTAGAATGTTCGGCAGCGGTAGACATCTTCGGGCTGGAGGACTAGTTTGTCGTTTTTCCAGGCAAGCTCTGAGGGTAGGAGGGCTGTTTGAGGAAAAGGTAAAAGAAACAAGGGCAAAGTATGACATCTAATCGCAATATGTCTAGTATGCGCCATAAATTAAATAGGGGATCAGGCTGTGCCTGAGAAACGCATGAAATGATTTCATTGTAAATAGGAAAACCGTTGAGAGTTTGCTCTGGCTTGGATTCCCCCACCATACCGTATTTCCACTCCCCCTCCCACTTTTTTCTTCTTCTTTCTACTCCTCTACATTTTGCTTCTTTTGCCCCCCCCCCCCCATGGCTTCTTTTTCAGCTTGGTTTGCTGACAGGTTATTTCTTTCCTTTTTTCCTTTATGCCCATTTGTGGTTGTCCTTTTTTTTTTATGTTGTTCTATTTCCTTTTCTTGGAATTGTTCGTCTGACTATCGTGTCCGTACTCGAGCAGACGGGAGAAATAATGGAAGTACCGGTACAATACAGACAGAAGGATCGGTGCTCGGTAGGTCGCGGTAGGTCGCGGTAGGACGTTGGCTGGAACTGGGAACTATTTCCTGTCTAGCATTCTTCCGGATCACCACACATGTTCCTTGTAAAGTAGGCCTCCTCGCGAAACGGGGTCAGGCAAGAAGAATGAGAGAGAATCCGCTGGTCAGAGAGAGAGCTGTTTGCCCAATTCCTTCATGCATGTCCTGTCATCCACGAAGGAGGATGTGAGGGTGATCGTTTAGGGATGTGCTCCCAACTTCACTGATTCTCTTTCAATCCCAACATCTCTAACCCATTTACCAACCCCGAGGAAAATTTTGTTGTTTCTACGACACACTCACTTACCGGTACTCCTCACTCACTCACTCACATCCACATCCCCACCCCAATCGTTTACTTTCGAGCAAGAGAGAAATCAGATATAAAAAAAGTTTTTTATTATATTTGTTTTTTCCAACCACCAGATTGTGCCATACGGGGGGGGATTTGCTATTTGCCGTTTGCGGCTTGGGGCTGTCAAAAGGCGTGCTTGCTCTAGAATACTGGTTCGGAAGACGTCTACGAGTATTCTCGAGCTAGTTATATTTTTCCCCTTTCGAGATCAAGTGGAAGCCTCGGGGGCGCGAATAATAATTCTCTGGTCAGGTCAGATTACCAGCGCAATTTTCTCAATTCTTTGTTCGGCAGCGATTCCGGAAGTCCTGGGAGCAGCAACGCGAGGGAAGCAACCGCTTGGCTTGGAAGAGTAGGCCCATTCCGGCAGTGGTGCACGAGCAAACAACGGGAATAGGGAAATTCCGTACAGGTTGAGGTCCAGTAAGTAATAGGTTGAATTTCTTATTTCATTTTTTTACCATTTTTTCTTGTTTCCCCATTTTTTTTTTCACCGGGATCATTTGGACCGGAGAAAAGGGCAGAAGGATCGTCCAAAAATTTCTGCGTTTTTTAGAGTCAGTCAAGCCTTTTTCAGACAAGCCAGAAGACGAGGCAAGAGAAGCTCACCTCAGGGCCGAAGGGAAGCGTTAGTAGTATGGTAGAGTTAGTAGCGCGCGTTGTTCATGGCGGAGCTCGCCACTTCCTGTTGTCACGATGCACATCCCGGGACAAAGAGAAGAGCGCCCAGAGGGGCCAGGGCCGGGGGGGCTAGGACCGCGGCGTGAGTGTGGTGGTGCACCAGTAGAAGCAAGTGCAGGACCCACCAACCCCTCCACCATTAGCAACAGGATCAGCAGCGACAGTACTCGAGTAGTAGCGACAGAACAAGAGTGGAGATAGCAACAGGAACAACAACAGGAATAGATAGCAAGGGGTGGAATAACTAGGGGGGGCGGATGAGAAGGTAGAAGATTTTCCAGAAGCAGCAGTGCAACTGACATTACGAGTATCTCTTTATCCCCATCCAAGACGGCGTAGGCGGGCGGGAGAAGAGGAGGAGGAGAAAGAAGAACAAGGACGAGCACCGCCAGTACTCGAGTGCCATAAGCAATACTAGTAACAACTCGAATTACAAGCCCCAAGTACCGATACTGCCGACGGTGGTTGTGGTAGGAATACTAGGAGCAGGGAGCAGCAAGTGTTAGTGCCGGTATTGGCAGTAGTAACCAAATCCACACTCATGCCCGCTCCAACCACACAACACCAAAATTCAAACAAGCAGCTATCCCTCTCCCTCCCCCTCTGCGCAGGTCCAGGGAGTTCCCGCTTTTCCCTTTGCTGCTCCTACTTCTACTTGTACTGCTGCACCCCCCCGCAAGTCGTCGCCATCGCCACGTGGTACTGATCGTTTATCTTTACTTGCATCCTTCGTCGACAAAAGCCCTCGCTCTCGCCTCTAAGGATTGCCTCTGCTGCATCAACCGTTGATTTCTGGAGCTTGCCCACTCACCTAAGCCATCACCATAGCCATCACCACTGGAATCATCATCACAAATCCAAACCCAACCACAACCTCCACAATCACACCCTCAAATAGAACCGCAATAGTATCTACCACATAGGCCCAGAACAAGCCCCTTACCCAAACCACGAACTCCACCATAAACGCAACCACTGCAGCTCCCTCTCCTCCCCCCTCCCACACTGGACTGCTTCGACAAAACCCAGCCGCGCTGCCGATACCGATACCTCTTTCACCTTTATAGCACCCATCACCGTTACCATTGCTTGCTGCAGCCACCACCGCAGCAGCAGCGACTTCTTCCGTAATAATACCATCACGACATTCCATCCATTCTCATTTTTCTCGATCCTCAGTCTTCTCACTTTGTAGCCTTTCGGGTGGTAACTACAATACGACTCTGAGAAGGTCAAGATCTACTTCCACCGAGTCGTTGCTCGACTCGAACGAACAAAGTCTGCCCGCACTGGCTAAACTTTCAAAGGTGATCCTACGCGGTGACGGATCCACCTATAACGAAATCTCCAATCCTAAAAACAGCAAAATGCATCAAACAAGTTCGCGATTACTGCGGATGACTGCGGATGACCGCCCATACACTAGGGTAAGCTTTTATCCCGATCAGTTTGCCCATCACCTTTGTTTTCTACCTGTTGTTTGTTTCCACTGGCTCTCCCTCTCCCTCTTTCTCTTCCACCTCGGTCCGAGCAGGCGGCTGTTGTTGTCGTAGCCATTCAACTGACACTGGTGTTTTTTCCCTTCTTTGCTACTGTAGGATTTCAAGGATCTTTTCTCTACTCTGATGGTTAGTTTGCCGTTATCTTCTCACAGGATACGTTTCAAGACATACCCCTTCACCTTTGCCTCTGAGGAGGCAATCAACAATCTTGGTTCGTTGAAGTTTTCTCAATCAAACCGAATGCCCGATCCGAAGGATCACACCCGGATCGTCACTACGACAACTACAACCACTTTTTCGATGGCTAAGGAAATGGCTCGCTCTGTTTGTCAGCGATTTATGGATGCTCGATTTATCGAGCTGGCTGACGGAAAATCTACCAATTATTTCCCCCCAAAGGGTTCTTTATGGCAATTGACGCCTAAAGGGATTCATGTTTTGGAGAGGTTCTGTCAGCGTAATGGCATCCAACAAGACCATGTAATAAAGCTATTACAGTCTTCATTCAACACCATGCGTTTGGTTATTTTGGAGAGGGATTCAATAACGGATAGGCTGTCCCATGACAAGACCACGACTGAGGTTATCTTTAGGCGGTTTGCTGGAGCAACTCCCAACATCAAAGCTAATATTTCCATCTCCGATTCGGACTCTGTATCGGAGTATCATGATGGCGTTACGGGCGTCAAACTTGCTGAGACCCGCAAAGTTGGTGATAGGGTTGTTAAGAGCTCATTCACTGGAAAATGTGCGGTGGATTGGTTGCTCGATTGTTGTACGACGGTAGAGAGGAGCGAGACTCATGAAATTCTCAACCTGTTCATACAATATGGATTGATCCAGTCCGCTTTTGAGGATAAGGCCTACATTCAGGCTAGCCTAAAGGCAAAGGATTTTCAACCGACCAAAAATGCCATTTACATTTTTACCGACAAGGGGAAGAGAGTGTCGGGATGGATTGATGGCGACCGGTTGAGTCTGCAGAGTGGAGATAGGGGAAGTGACGGAAACTCTGTACGAGGCACATCCAAAGGCAGGAACCGGGAGGAAGGGTTCCCTAGAGGCAAGTGTCCGCCCCGCGGAGAGTGTAGAAATGCACTGGATAAGGATGAATTGGGCTGACTAGTGATACAGACCAACGTGAGACTAACACTACCCGGCTGACCGCTATCCTTAACGACGCTGCTTTGAGGTTACTGTTCCGCGAATACCTTCGGGAAACCGTATGCGAGGAAAATCTGTCGTTCTGGCTGGATGTTGAGGATTTCAATCACAATTTCCTTGCGATTGATAAATCGAAACCTGACGCTGTGCGGGAAACCTTAGCGGCTGCCTATGGTAGGTGAAACGATTTTATTGGCTACTTTTGTTGTTTCCAGAAGACGACCGCTATCGCGCACTTGATTTCTGGTAGTGATCTCGGTTTACTCGGTGACTGCACAGTAACTCCATTTTCCCGATGGCTTTCATCTACGAAATCTGGACGCTGATCAAATACTTTTTTTTTGTTGCTTAGGCCTTTACAACGCATTCCTTGCTCCCGGATCTCCATGCGAATTAAATATCGATCACACGCTTCGACAAGACATGGCCTCTCGAATGACTCGAGCTGTTGCAAAGGACGATAATGCAATGTACTCCAGTTTGAGGGAGGTGGCCGCTCTTTTTGACCGAGCGCAACAACAAGTGTTCAAGCTCATGGCAGGAGTAAGCATTCTTGTGATCTCGCACTTGAAAACGATGGCTGACTCACGTTCGTTATAATAGGATTCTGTTCCCAAATTTATCCGTACGCAGAAGTATATCGAGGTCGCCGGTGATATTCTTGAAGATGAGAGGAACGGCCATTCGGGCATCGAGAGAAGCCTGAGCCGGAGACACAACAACGGAACCGCATCATAGGCGGGGCTGTTTTTCATATAAATTGGATATCTAGACCATCTTTTATTATGGGATTGGTTTAGTGCTTAATATCATTTTTTTGCTTCGACTACTTTAGGCCGCTGGAGTTTTCTTTTTTCTTTTTCAATCTCTCCAGGGATTTTAGGGTCTTTTCAGGAGTTCTTGGGTCATCAACACCATTGGTTATCGTGGTCCTCTTTTTTCTTAGTCGCCCCTTTGCTTGCTGGAATTTGTCGACTGTCCGCTGCTGTTCGTCACTACATAGTGACGATCTGTCTTGTCTCATACAGCGCCTTAAAAGGCCCTTTATGCATCTTTGTTTATTTTTCCTTTGCTTTTTAAACCGTTTTTATTCTCAGCTTCCTTCTCTTTGTCTCGTTATTCCACGGGTGAGCTTTGGAGGGTGCTGTGTCGAGTATTTATGCATATCATAAGGTACAGCCTCCTTGTATAGTTTATTTCCCCCTCTCAATTTTTTTTTGTTTATCGAAAGATTGATGGGTTGATCATGAGGTGACGAACTGATTAGGAGAGGGCTCATGGTGGGGAGTATTTCATATTTTTCTATCTCTTTATGTCAAAACTTTAAAATAGGGAAGGCTTTAATATAGAGGGTTTTCTTTTTTCTCCTTTTAACGGATTTCACCTTTCTCAAGCTACTTTTCTTCTTTCCTTTTCTCTTCCTCTCGGACATTTTTTCCCCTCCCAATATCCCTCCCTGTAACTTATGTTTGTGAATTGGGGAGCAGTGGGAGAGTTATTACTGAGCCGCATTTAATTGTAGCTATCATATTTGAAATCTCAAGTGAAAAGCGATAGCTAATGTAGTATGATTGAGCTTGGATTTTATTTCTTTTCTTTCTTTGTGCCTGCCGGATGATTTCTAAGATACAAATTTCTTTTCCAGCTAGTATGCCGCAGAAGTAAGTACCGTAATGATGTTTACCGCTTTCGACCCGTGGCGCCGGCGTTTCTAGAAAGCCCACCTTTCGTTGTAACTGCATATGGCCTGGATACTATGTTGTACTTTACGTTGGTGTCAGCGTACTGTACAGTACCGGTATTCCAGACTATGGTGCCAGAAGCCATAGGGGGGAAGTGTGTAACCTCCCCCCACCCACCTTTTATTGATTGGATATTTGAATACACTAGGAGTAGTATGCATTAGTATGTGGCAAAGACTTGGAGCAAATTGACTGAGGGGTGTAATTTTCTTAGTGCGGACAGGCAGCCAAGACAAGAGGCAGATGCCATGATATTATTTAATACCATTTTAGGTTAAAACACAAAATTATGATATATATAAAAAAAGAATGATCTTAAAGAAATCATACCAAAGGAGAGCGGTAAAAGTGTCTCAGTTCTGGGAATCAGAATGAGCAGGAACACGCCGGTGACTTCTATACTGCTTGATCAAATCATCCCATTGAATACCAGCTCTATATCCTTCCATCAAACGTAATGACCGACCCCAGAACTTCCCAATAAACCTCTCGGCATATTTCAAACCTTCCGGAACCTTATCTCTTAACTCACGTATTCCATATCGGCAGTGCTTTCTGGTATACCATTTCGCTGCTGCCCAGAAGTACTCTATCCAATTCAGCTCACAATGGAACTTAGGATAGAGTAAAGCAAGATGGCCTGCCCCCTCTATGGCCTCTTGAAGTTGGCTTTTTTGTGCGATAAAGTCCTCCTGTATACTAAGCAAACCACGAGCACAACATCCACCCGGAAGTCCCAATTTACAGTTCTTCTGTGAACTGCCACATCTTAATCGCAAACTGTCATGCCAAAGACCCCGCTCCTGCAGAATTACTCGTAGGCCTTTCGGTTTTCCTTGGTAGGCCTCCGGAATATGAGGGAGATTGGGGAAGTTAGTAGGTTGAAAAACTTGGTTTCCGGCCCGATCTCTGAACCAGGTATCCGGCATAATAGGTGCTTCACCACCAGGATTAAGGTTCATATTGTATGCTCGGAGGGCATTAGCTGGAAGAGAATCGTGAATCTTGGAATTGTCGAATAGAAATAATGCCTGACATTGAGGATAGGATAAATTAAAAATAGGAACCGCTTGCGTAAGTATTTGGCTTATCATTTTTTCTGTATTCCACCAGCAGTCACCACCGAACTCAATTGATTCAACTGCCCTTCGAGGTATACCATAGGATCCTAAATAGGCATCTGTATACCTATCTGAAGCTTGAAGCAGTTGAGAGGAACTAATAAAACTAGAAACCATAATTCCTGCTCCAGCGTCCTTTTTTCTTAAAGGCATTCTACCCTGTTTTGTCCACTCAAATCGTGGTCCCTCGTTAGAGTAGAAGATACACTCATCATGTGTGATAAGCACAATTGGTATCTGTCCAGTTGTTGCTATAATCTCTTCCGGTGTTTTGCCTGGACAATACTGCCCTGTCGAATCCCATTCGACAAAACGAGACTTCAAACTTTCAAGATAAGGAAGAAAATAATCTTGCCGATACTGTAAAACATCTTTCCTCTCATGTCCATCCTTAAAAAGACCCTTTCTGACCTCTTTCCAGTCATATCCTAGCCGGTGAAGCCAATTCACAACAGCTCTACTTGATATTGACCAATTCTCGGGATTCTCATCCAACTCTTTCAAATTCGAGATTGTATCTTGCACAATCTGTAGTGAATCATCATTTTCTTCATTATCTTGTATTGAATCTTGTTCTGCAGCAGATCTCCAGTAGTTGGCAACTACCTGAGCTAAATCTTCTGCTGTAATATGATGCCCAGAATCTCGTGCCTTACATGAGACAAGGTATCGCCTTGCTACCACTAATGTGCCCTCATCGTTCAACATGCTGCACACCTTGCCTGTCTTTCCTTGTAGACCATATAGAATAGTACGGTACCGTACCCATGATCTCTCCCGTGACATGATGAAACTCCCTAATTTTCCTCCACGCTGTAACCGGTACTGGTTACTGGTTTAGGATTTTCATATATCAGTTGATATTGTTTGAGTTTTGAATATGTTTCAGGAAACGAGGTGTGC
>JACCEG010000030.1:632056-677423 GCA_014065205.1 Tuber brumale | reverse complement strand
CCGAAAACGTCCCGTCACTTTCGGCCCATAGTTAGGAAGCCTAACTTCGAAGCCTATTATCTCAATGCGCCTGCGACGGATTTCCTCCGTTCCACTTCCCAGATGTCGCCATAGGTCCCCTCTCATATATCCTGCGAACCGCATGCGGTCGGACGGACGGCGGCGACGTATATGGTGTTATGAAGTGGGCTTCATTGATGTGACTTTTTAGTTATGGGACGCAACTCTCGAAATCTCGCTAATGACGTGCGGGCCCCATAAGGGGGCCGGAGGGGGGTGTTGGCACTCCGGTAAACTGAGGGTCTGTGCGCAGTTACCCTACCGTGGGTCTGTGCACATGTCTCGGATTTCCATATGCCTAACATAAACCTCAAGATATAGCTGCAAAGCTTACCTATACTATGTAAAGATACTGTCCATTTTGTCTCCATTCTTGACTACTGCATGCCTGACTACTGGAGATTTGTTTCCTAACTTGTAGTTTACCAATAATTTGTGCAAAAAACATATCTCAAATTCCAATTAATAGTTCTCTATTTCTACTAATATATTATTCAATTCCAAGTTGTTAGAAAGTGAATAGAAATTTTGTACAATTATAATATAGGCTGTATATTTCCTATTCAAAATGACATCAAAAGCCACCTTTTTTAAAATATATACTATTAGTTTATATTTTAAGACTTCTCTTTTTAGATTATACTATCAATTTTATTATAAACAATGAATATCACCTACATTTTACATCTATTTATTTGTACTTTCATTGAAAATGCAAATAAAATATCAAGGTGGTAATAAGTGTTCATTCCTATTGCCATGGAGGAGTATCGAAACTTTTCAGACACGAGCATACACAGACTCATGATTTTAACTTCAGCTCAGCAAGCAAATCACGATAATGAGTCAAGAGAAATGGTAAAAAAGAAAAAGAAAAAGGAGAGTAAAATGAAGAACAGAACCATGCTGTAAATAGGGAGAGAAGTAATTTTGAAATATATACAAATTTTATAAAAAAAAAGAAAAAAAAAGGCACACAATTGATTGAAAACACCAACATGACAAGTCTAAAACCAGCAAACCTGAACCTACTGAAAACAAGCTAAACACACAGTCCAAAATGCTCTAAAGAGCTACTAGAAGAGTAAGGATCCAACTAGCTACAGAAGTACTCCAGGCAAATGATATTATTACAGGCACGAAGAAGTAACGACTCATTTGAAAAACCCTTTCTAAAAGGCCACACACACCACTAAAGTCAATTGAAGCCTCCTGTAAATCATACACAATTAGCTATAAACTTCAGATTTTGTCATACTGGAATACACTGTTATTGGGATTCAGCCCAACCTAGCTTTAGAAACCTACCCAGTGAGAGGTTATAAAACAGTTCAAAATTCCTAGCATAAATCTCTTTTAGAAGAAGAAGGAGAAAGTAGAAAGAAAATACATACCACTAGGGCAGAGTCAGTATCTGATATTAAGTGAAAGAAGAAAGAGAAAGTAGATATTAAGCGAGAGAGAATCATAGGATCAGTTCAGAGTGCAGCAGGCACATAGACGAATTGTTTGAAGAGCATGGTTCTACAGTATTAGAAAAGATGTTTTCCAATTAACAAATTTAGAGAATCGACTTACCCACTTTTGATTCTCAAAGGGCTGGCTTCGTAGCTTTCTTTAATCGCATCCTATATTCCTTCAAATTATAACAAATAAATCTAGTCAGCTTTCTGTTAGGGATATGGAAATCTGAGATAAGAAATGTGTACAGACCTTACAGTAGGGTAATTGCGCACAGACCCTCGATTTTTCGGAGAGCTAACACACTTGTCCGGCCCCCTTATGGGGCCCGTATGTCATTAGCGAGATTTCAAGAGTTGCGTTTTGTAACTAAAATGTCACATCAATGGAGCCCACTTTATAACACTATATATGTCACTGCCGTCCATCTGGCCATATGCTGTTTACAGGATATATGAGAGGGGACCTTTGACGACATCTGGAAAGTGGAACAGAAGAAATCAGATGGAGGTGCATTGAGATAGTAGGCTTCAAGGTTAGGCTTCTTAAACTATAGGCAGAAGGTGATGGGACGTTTTCGGTGAAATACTCTAAGAGGATGTCCCGGTAGTGGAGACTATTGAGGACATACTGAATTCACCCATACCCTTCTGAGATCAGCTGTATTTTGGTTGGTCCTAGTTATAGAACCTCTCTACGGATGCCGGCAGACCAAGGGAAAGCATGCTCGGAAAGGAAGACCTAGATAAGTTGAAAGCCCTTAAGATATTGACATGCTGAGCACGGACTTGCAATTGGCACTAGGTAACCCAGCATGATTCTGATCACTTCATGATCGAAGAGACTATTGGAATGATAGTCAACAAGACTAAAGTAATATAATAGTCAATGCGGATAACTAAGTTGAAGGCCGCTGTTTGGTATAACCAATAGCACAGTCATCTCAACGGAGGAATACTATTCTGTAACCGTGAAAGGGTGTGATAAGTTTCAGAGTCAAATGGTATTCGCACTTATGAGATTCTGGACATTTGCGTATTAAAACCAGAGCGGTACGTTGGAGGCATAGTAGTTTGAAATAGTCTGCGAACACTCAGATGTGGGATATAAATATCGAGGTGCCTCCTGAGCTTTTCAGTCATCATCAAGAAACGGAGAAGAGATCTTATCAATATAAAATCATTTACACATATAAATCTTTACTTTACCTATTTTATCGAGATGAGCCTTCCGCGACAGATTCTCCAATCAAAGATTTGGCATATGTCCCTCAGTTATACTAGAGTTTGGCATCCGCCTAATAGTATATTGATAGTTCTCTGGTTACCAAGGCTCACTATATGAACTACAAGTTCACTTCCAACTCCATCCTCAGCTCTCACTTCGATTACATTTTTGAAGCACCTCACTGTCCTGTCTATATACATACATTTGAAGAAATATTCGAGACAGAGCTGCTCAAAATTGAAGAAGAATCTACACAAGAACCCTGCTAGTTCATAATACCTTTCGGGATCCCAACGAGAGATCAATTCAATTACATATATCATACCTGGCATGGTTTTAAACTTTGAGTGGAGTTCTACTGAGTCAGAAGACCTTATTGATTGGAGTACCCAGTACTCTATAAACAAGAAACTAGGTACAGTTAGCCAAAGACCACCCAACTTCTCGGTTTGGGCCTAGGAACCCAGACATGTACTACCAGTACATCTTGAACCTTGAAAAAAGGAAATTCAGGTCCTGAACCCAGAATCAGATCGCCCAAACCCTTTTTTACCTACACCTCTAGAACACTTCAGACATTATATACCATTTATATAATTCCTTAAACCTTTTAAAGGATATCGAGAACTCTGGTACGAAGTACTAGTAATCACTTATTTAGGTCTATTGGAACAATTAGCCTATCTGGAAAGAATAATAATGGCTGAGATACCACAAAATCCAAGAAAGAGAATAACAGTGGGAAAACCCATAGACATCTGACTGGATATGACAGGGACCAATGACTCAGTTATATAAAGTCTGTCCCCATCAACATCTCAAGATCCACATTTGTGGAGGGGTGTGGTACCCTCCCCCCTCTCACTGATTATCCAGTGTCATAAGCACACATCAGATATCGCTGTCTTCTATGCCAAAGCAAGGAGGAGATCATGGGGCGAATCTAGTCAAGTTAGCTAGCCATTTGAGAATACTCTTGAGCCGAATAAGGTAAGACATAGACACCTCTCTCGACTAAGCCAATATCGCCTTCAAACATTTGAACGGAGTCACCACAGGCAATACATTAAAACTACTTATGGTTCAACAGCAAATCGCCGACAGACAAGATATTCATGACAACGATATTGTGATCTTGTTAATGTAGCTGGCAGGCATGAAACAGGAGGTTAAGGATATCCAGTAGGAGATGATATGGGAAGTGGTAAAGAAAATAGAAGTACAAGACAAGCGTCAACAAGAACATGAAGAGGTAACCACAAGGTTACATGGAACTTTCAGGCAACAAAGCCCAGAGGCATTAGTCCGAGATCAGACGCTGGAGCTCATAGTTACTAGCCTAAGAACGGAATTCTTAGAATTCCGTTCTCCGAGTATCAATCATGAAAATAATATCAACCGTACCCTAGGGCAATGGTGGCTGGAGTAGACAACATGTCAGATGGAGATCTGCAATTTATAAAACCAACGAAGGCAGCAAAATGAGTAGACGAATAGTGTACTAATGGTATTAATGGCAGTGGCAAATAAGATACTGGCTGTTGTACCAAGTCAGAAAGCTGCCAGACCAGCACCCTTACCCGCAGCCGAGCAGGAAAATGATGAAGATTACTACGCTTTGTCTACGTAAAGGGAAAAGGGGAAAGGCTAGGAAGCTACTGAGGCATTCCCCTTAGGTATCCAGGGAGGTGATCCAGGAAATCCTAGAGATGATGATGACAACAATGATGAGAGAGGAAGAAGGGGAGGAAGTCTAAGCTGTGGCAGGTGACGACAGATACCAGAACAGTCTGGTATGGCAGAAATACTTGCCAATGTAATAGTGCTTAATGTGAAGTGACCATCAGAGCCACTGCCATTCTTTGAGGACAAATCTGTATAAGACATATATGTCTAGATTATACAATGTAGGGAATATTTTTAAAAAAACTCCCGAATATGGAATAATGCCTGGGAACAAGTTATATACATGCTCAACTGTACAAAAGGAGATGTAGTGATTTCTTACACTATTTGGTATAGAAAGGCTATGGATAGACTTTAAGGAGAAATCAAGCAGCCAGAGTTGACTATGTGAACTCGTTTTGAACAGGACATGATCAAATGATTCGTCCTAGTAGAAGCTGGAAGACAAGCACTTCGAGAAATGAACCTAGTCAAGTATGAGGGCAGTATTGAGTGTTACTTCACAAACATGCACAACGTAAATATTAGGGTGTGCATGACCAGAAAATCCTGGAGGAAAGAAGTTGAATCCAATCTTCTAAAACAAATAGTATGCTGGTTGTTGGCCTTGCAATACACAACAGATCAAGAACAGGAAGAAGTGCTTAGACTATGTGGGCAATCCGATGATGCACCTCTCGCTAGAGAAAGGCTGGCAAGAAATCAACTGCCCAAGCTAAAGATAGTCCAAGAGGTCAAAAGAGAAGACCAAAATGACTGTAAACTAAAGTGACAAAGGGATAGTAAACCTTATGTCAAGGAAGGTGGAGCCCCACTATAGAAGCGGAGAAGAGACAAAGAGCAGGAGAGCCTGAGAAAGAAGTTGGAAGATGTAGCAAGGACAACTCACACAAACTTCGACTAGGACCATACCGGTTTCCTGCAGAGTATGATAGACACTTGGAGGCGACACAGAGATTGTACACCTTGTGGAAAGACAAACTACACTTAACAGCCGTGTTAGAGAGATGCCTATATATCTGCAGCAATGGTCAGTTCAAGACCTATAAAAATGGGAATTTGTGGTACAAGATCGGCTATTGTGAGGCCCAAATTAGTATGCAGAGTCGCTATTGTCCAGCAGCCAACCCGAGTGAATAGGATCTAGAAACTGGTGAATGACGAAGAACTCACCTAGGTCAGTTCAATGGCATCAATGGCAGCAGCATTTGGCTCTTCAGGGTACATATGTAACTGGAATTGAAATGGGAGCCCCATTTGACTGGGGTGTATCGGGTACCGACTACGACGGGGATCGAGTAGTCTGTGTACAACTATGGAAGTTGAAACTCAAAATGATCAATGTGGCATGAAGCAAGTCTGTCCTTGCAAGATCAAAGCAAGTAGGCTCCAAGTGAAGGCACCCCACAAGGGACTTGTGAGCTCAAAAACAGGAATCAATATATAGAGAGTCTTGACCGAAAGAGAGGACAGTTAACATGCCTATGTAACCTGAGAGCCAACAGTACGAAGTTTCTCGAGTCACCTGGTGGCCGCCCGCTACTCGTATGCAAGAAAGTTACTATACTGGAGAAGTTGGGACATAGCATTGCAAGATCTACCTGTTAACAATAATGACAGGAAGACAACTGATATGGGCTATTCCACCCACCACATGAGTCTGAGTCCTATTATACGTATGTACTGTCTTGCCTTCTGGTCAGAGTGTGGAGCAGGGATATGCCGCTTTGGTGCGCAAGGCCCCTTTGAGGTAACTGGACGCATATCTGAAACCCTAAGAGAAAGGATTAGTAAAAGCGAGAACCCCACACCCTGGGAGTAAAATGGCTAATAACTGCCGGAAAATCTACTATGAGCCTAGATTTAGTGTGTCGGCAGAAGGCATCCAGCCTGAAAACTGGTTATATGGAATTGCGTATCTGTGAAATGCCGCTTAGTATGTAGTTCCTGATTGTTAGAGCTAAAGCGATTACTAGTTTGTCTGTAGAGACCTCAATGGTCGAAACTACCCAGGCATAGTAACAAATATTTTGTTACATACATCCAATACTAATGATGCCGAAACACAAGAACCAAGAAAAACTAATCTGTACCAAGTGCATAGAATTAGATGCTCTAAAACCAAAATGATACAACTGTCTAGAGGGGATCGATTACCTCCACATACATGATAAGCGATACAAAGTCAAGGTCTTGTTAGACTCAGGATCTAATGTGTTCCTTATTATCAAGGACTTAGTTGAAGACCTTCGCGTTCCTATAGTCGAATACAACAATGCAGTTGATATTTTAGGCTTTGATCGATCATCAGCTGCCTCAGGAGGGAAATGTTATATCCTACCTATAAAATTAGAAATCGAAAAAAAGTGACACATCTCTGAAGTGTCGTGTAATGTAGTTAAAGCAGGTTATTATGGGTTGATAATTCTGTTTAGTTGGTGGCATGATGAACATTTAGTGTCTCACATATAAGATGCAGAAAATTGGACTTCTGTCGCAAAGGGTTGTGAAAACTGTGTGGAAGAAGAAGAAAGGAATAGCAGATATGTTCGAATATGGTGAATCAGTTGCTTAGTACAAAAATACTTGTCGTATCGGAGGAATCGGAACCATCAAAAATACAGTGGAACTCAAATCATTACTGAAAGAATACTGGCATTACAAATATTTGTTTGAAGCCCAGACGGTAGAAAAACTAGCCCTAAGATGAACCTTTGATCATGAGATTAAGTTGATTCCTGGATCAGCTCCCTGTAGGGACCGATATATCTACTATATGAAAAACAGCTTGAGGCATTAAGAGAATATATGGAAACAATGATCAAGCACGAATAATTATGGGAAGTCAAGCTCCTGCAGGAGCACCTATATTATTCGTATCCAAACCCGATAGAATACTATGCCTGGTTGTAGATTACCTGAATTTGAACAAGATTACCATCCTCAACAAACATCCCCTTCCACTAATGTCTGAACTCTGAGACCGAGTAGCTGGTGCCAAGATCTTCACAAAGTTACACCTTAAAGACAGCTACCACTTGATTAGGATTAAGGAAAAAGATGAATGGAAAACAGCTTTCCGAATGAGATATGGGTACCATGATTATAAGGTTATGCCATTTGGAGTGATCAATGCCTGGGCAACTTTCCAAGATATGATGAACCAAGTACTGAAAGAATACTTAGATGTGGGAGTTGTATGTTATCTTGATGATATCCTGATATATTCCAAGGATGAAAAAGAACACATCGAAGCTGTCAAATGAGTTTTATAAAGTCTATCAGACTTTCAATTAGCATTATTGCTAAAGAAATAGACCTTCCATGCCAAAGAAGTTGAATTCTATGGCTACATTGTGGCAGTCGATGGGGTGTGTATGAGCACCTACAAGGTGGCATCAATAATGGTTTAGAAGCCACCTAAATCGGTTAGAGATGTGCAAGTCTTTATTGGATTCGTTAACTTCTACAGACGATTTATTAAAAACCTTTCCGCTATTTGCAAACCCATAACCGAGATATTACAAGGAAATCCAAAGAATTTCAAATGGGGGGTTGAGCAGAATATGGCTTTTGAGGAACTAAGGTCCTGATTCACCACAGCCTCTATACTCTACCACTTTTTTCCAGAAAGAGAAATAGTAGTAGAAACCAATGCTAGCGATTTTGCACTCAATTGTGTCCTTTCTCCATACTTTGAAAAATAACTACATCCAGTAGGCTTCCATTCATGAAAGTTGAACTTAGCACAGTACAATTATGAAATTCGTGATAAGGAACTTCTCGCAATCCTCGAAGTATTCAAAGAATGGAGATACGACTTGATCGGAATGGAAAAACTGATTACAGTCTTTATCAACCATCAAAACCTACAATACTTCCTCACCTTGAAAGTCTGGAGGGGCTGTCAAATTTGATGGGCTCAGAAGTTAGTGGAATACAATTTCTGTATTGTAGAATGAGTAGGCATAAAGGGCGGAAAGCGTGACGCATTAAGCGGACAGCCAGAGTACCATCCTGAGAAGGGAGCTACGTATTGCGAACAGAAAACTCTGAAACCAGAAAGTTCCCCGGTATTACTAGTAGTGAGGATGGACGATGAAGGAGAAGACTGGGATGAGGATAAGGATTTAGATCTGAAACCTCGAAGAAGTGAAAAGGAACCCATAATTAAGGTCAAGAGATTGAGCAAAATAGCATACCTGCCAACAATGGGCTCCAGAATGGGAGCAGGGCATGACCTGTATGCCATACAGGATGACATTATTTGGAGGTACGGACAAGCGCTAATGAGAACAGGTATAGCTGTGAGGCTACCTGATAGACCTTACAGAAGAGTTACTACAAGAAGTGGATTAGCGGTTCGGAGTGGAATCTCCACTGGTGCCAGAGTAATTAATGCCGACTATACCAGTGAACCCAAGGTTGTACTGTTCAACTATAAAGATATGGACTGCCAGTTAAGAATAGGTGATCGCATAGCTCAACTGCTGGTAGAAAATATTAATACTTCAGACATGATGGAGGTAGATGGCTTGGAAGAAATAGAACGTGGGATTGAAGGATTTGGAAGCCCCAATATAGTGACAAGATCCTGGATCATCAAAGAACAGGAATATAGCATCAGTGACCTGCAGGTATCGGCCAAAGATAATGAACACTGGTACAACATTTCAGAAGTACTAGACAAAGTTCTAATATCAAATGCCATTATCTTATGAAAAGGTATGGAGCAGTTGAATCCTGAATTCTTAAGCAAGATATAGGCAGCCATCGACACTGACACTGCTTGGAGGCAACGAAGGAAGGAACTCATTAGGCTATGAGACGAAGGAAAAGATTTCCCCCAGGATTGGACTTTAACCAACGATCTACTATATTATAAGCAAAGACTATTGGTACCAAATAGTCAGGCACTATACATCAGGATTGCAGAAGGATGTCACGATATAAAGGTTGCAGGATATTTGGGACAAGAAAAATCCTTGGAGATCATTATGCGGGACTTCTACTAGAAAGGACTTGCAGAATAGGTCAGTGACTATGTATGATCCTGTGATGAATGTCAACATAACAAGTGGCCTAGACACGCTAAGTATGGATTATTGTAACCAAGGCAAATACCCTGTGTAGCATGGACATTCATCTCAGTGGACTTCATCACACAACTACAAGAGTCACAAGGATGTACTCAGATAATAGTAGTAGTCGATCGATTTACAAAGATGGCACATTTCATTGAACTACAAACAATGGCTGTAACCAAAGATGTAGCAAACGTATTCCTGAAAGAAGTATGGAGGCTGCACCGCCTATCAACTGAAATCGTCTTGGATGTATATGCAAAGTTCACAGGAGAATTCTAGGAATCCTGCTACAAAGTAGTGGAAATTAAGCGAAGAATGTCAATGGCATACTAGCCTCAAACTGATAGACAAACAGAACTTACCAACCAAGTGCCGAAAGGATACCTGCAAAGTTTTGTCAACTATGATCCGGATGATTGGTATCAGTTACTACTAATAGCTGAACATTCCTATAACAACTCCGCAACTAATGCTCAGAGGATATCGCCATTTTACACAAACTACAGATTCCATCCACGAACAGAGTGGATGAAGGAGCAGGAAGCTCAAAATCCAGGAGCAACACTCTATGCGAACTGGATTAAGACAATACATGAACAAGCGAGAAGGTCGCTAGAAAAGACACATGAAGGAATATTAAAGTATGATGACCGGAAAGCTAAACTATAGCCGGACTTCAAAATTGCCTACAAAGTAATATTAAACGCAAAATACATTCACACCTGACGAAAATCAAAGAGGCTAAGCCCAAAGCTTTATGGTCCTTCTCAAATCTTGAAGAAGCATGGATCACGAGTGTTTAAGCTCAACATATCCGATTAATGGAACATACATCCTGTATTCTAGGTCATCCTACTAGAACTATATCATCAGTCAGTTTATGACAATTGTCAGCAATAGTCAAGAGAACCAGAGGAAATTGACGGCGATCTACAATGGGAGGTGGAAAAATTATTAAGAAGCGAAATTCACGCTTCCAGGAAACGGGTACATGGCCGCTATCAAGAGAAGCAAGAATTGTGGTACTTCGTCTAGTGGCAAGGGTGTTCAGAAGATGAGAACACATGGGAGCTAGCTGCCGGTATGGAAAAGATGGAGGAAGTTGAGGAAAACCTTTATAATGAAAATCCAGACATGCCAGGAAGGGCGCAAGCAAGATAGTGAGGAAAAGGTTTTCCCACTATGGCCAAGTAAATGCAGGAGATTTTTTACCCTGCCCACACTGACTCTTACAATGTATTTAGAAATTTCTTTATAAATACATTCGAGGCGAATCCTGGTAGGAGAGAGCTCATTTTAGGCATATAGAAATCTAAGATAAGAAAAGTGCACAGCTTTCATGGTAGGGTAATTGCACACAGACCCTTGATTTTCCAGAGAGCCATCACCCCCCTTCGTCCCCCTTATGGGGCCCACATGTTATGTTCCCTAGCCAATATCAGTTTTCAGCAATGGGTAGATGATACTTCTCTTGTCTTCTCTCTCAACGATAGTTCTTAGACCTGTGTCCACGATAAGGTGGGAGAGACTCTCGTGTCTCTAGTCCTTATCGTCTATCGTACTCTTTCTTCAACTCTATTCTTGCAGTAGAGTTCTCGTCTCGTAGGTAGATCATCGTAAAGAGCGTAAAGGTTTTATATTCGTAAAAGCATAAAGTAATAAGTAAGGAAATAACTTAGAACAAAGCATGAAGAGCCTATCTACACGGACTTTTTTTTTTCTTTTTTTTTTTTTTTACCGTACAAGAACTTGCATGTAGCGCTAGCTATGGCATGAAGAAAAACCTTAATCTCAAGAACTCGCAAATATAAAAGGAAAGCTCGCACCAAACTGTAAAATCCTCTTGTCTGTGTCCGATAGCCGACACGAAATCCCAAGGAACTAAAGCAAGAAGAAACAAAATCTCATGACGAAAAAGCTAAACCAAGCGGATGCCGAGAGCAAAGGCCGGGCGGAAGCAAGCGGGGGGCGGAGGCCCTTGTTCAGGGTGCAAAACCATAAATTGGGGGAACCACCTCAGTGGAGCCAGGAGCAAGCGGGGGGTCCCAGCACGCAGGCGGCATGCCAGGAGGAAAGCCTGTGGCGGTCACGTTCAGGTACCTCGCCAGGGAGTGGAGGGAGTCTTTGTTGGTCCATAGGGGACTGTCTCCGCCGATGTCCATGAGCCCGCGGAGGTGGCGCTCACGAGGCTCCTTGCGAGACTCGCAGTATAGGATAGCATGAGCGAAATCCTCCTCGTCATCCTCACAATAGGGGCAGAGCGGGGAGGGGTCGTCAGTGAATCAGGAGGGGTGTGCAGCGAGGTAGCTCTTCCCCGAGCGCATCTGATGGATCCTGCCCGCTATGAATCTCCCCAGGCCCATGAAAGGGTGGGGTCTGAGGGACGCGGCATAGGGGTGGTAGGGTGGGGGGGGAAACTGAGTAGTCCAGTCCCGAAGGAGAGCGTTTCGCAGCCGAAGCTTGACTGACTGGTAAGACGGGGTACCTGCCGCCACGGGGAGCTGGTCGGGAGGGAGGAGGGAGGGGGAGGCCACCGGCACCGGGCCAGCGGGGTCGATGAACCTGATAGTTCAGTGGGCAATTGCGTTCAGCGGAAGATGTTTCCGTATGGGGGGAAAGGGTGGAGAGGTCCTCCAGAGGAGCAGGGCGTAGACGGATGTCAAACCCCTAGTGTATCAGCGGTGGTCCTCCGAAGCCCGGAAGGGGGAGGAGGTAGGGAAGAACGGGTGCAGCCTGGCTGTGGCCGGGTTGATTTCAGGGGGGAGGCAGACAAGCCGTACTGCCGCCAGCCTTTGACGGTGAAGAATCAGAAGCAGGAGTGGGAGCAGGGCCGACTCACATGCTAAGATGCCAACTGGGGTGGACGAGAAGCCGTTCGTCACCCATCTCTGGACCGTCTTCCAAAAGACAGACATCCTGTCCAGGAGGGTGAGGCTTGGTGAGAAGAGGTCTGCCCCATAGAGGAGGATGGGGGAGATAAGATAGGATGCTAGCCGGTGGCAGAGAGAGGGGGAGAGGCCCTTGCAGGGCCTAGAAAGTCGTTTGATCGTCGCGAAGGCTCCTTGGGCCAAGCCGAGCCTCCTTGTGAAGTGAGAGGTAGTGCCTTTGTCGCAGGAAGTGGATGAGGGCTTGAACCAGTATCCAAGTCAACGAATGAATTTGGAGGGATGGAAGAGGAGCCCATCTATCATGACAGGGATCGCGGGCGGGTGGACCTTTTGCCCGAGGGTAACCCAGTGAATGAGTTCTGTCTTTGGAATCGAGCAGGCCACTCCCAGCCTTCTAGCTTTTGCCTGGAGTGCCTTGGTGATGCCCGGGAGCCTCTGGGCGTTTCTGCGATAAGAACCAGAGGCGACGGTGACAGCGAAGTCATCCACGACAGACCGGGAAATGCAAGGAGGAAATGTAGATCACAAACAGGAGGGGGGAGATCGGGGACCCTTGAGGGGTGCCGACAGAGACCGCTGAAAAAACTTGAGGGGCCCGCTGGAAAACCAGGCAGCAGGAGTGGCCGTGGAGGAAGGACCTGATCCATGAGACCATGTACGGGTTGACCGCCTTAGTGGCGAGCCTGTCGCATAGAATGGGGGCAGAGACATTGTCGAAACCACCCCTGATATCGAGGAAAAGTGTCGTGACCTTGAGTTTGGGGCGCATGAAGAGTTGTACCTCGTGAGAGAGGGTCGCTGCTGCATCAAAGGTACTCAGACCGGGAAGGGAACCAGTTTGGTGGGGGGATAAGAGGCCCAGGAAGCGGGTGAGGGCAGAGAGGCGGGAGGCGATAACCCTTTCTAGGATCTTGGAAATGGTTTCAAGGAGGACGATGATGCGGAACGACGCCGGCGTNAAGGAGGACCATGATGCGGAACGATGCCGGCGTGTTGTAGGAGGGTTTCCCTGGCTTACCGAGGACTATCCCGTTTGCCCTCTTCAGGGAGCGGGGATGGTGGCCATACCGTACAAGGGGGCCGAGGATGGAGGGAAGGATGCTCAGGTTCAGTGTGTGGACCTTCTACCAGACGGAGTAGGGGATCTGGTCAGGGCCGGGAGCGGAGGAAGAGGAGGAGCTTCGAAGAGCAACCGCAATCTCGTCCACCGACAGTGGGGGAACATCTGTGAATTCGCGCAAGATTGCTGGAGGGCCTGAGGACGGTTTCTCGGGGAAGAAGTGGGAGAGGAGGGCTGTGTTTATGTCCCCTGGGCTCTCGGCCCCGGGAAGCTGTGGGAACCTGTCTGGAGGCCTTCCAAAGGCGTAGCGTTTCGCAGTCCAGAGGGTCTGGGGAGTGGCTGTCTTCAGGAAATTGTTCCAGTAATCGGTTTTGGCCTTCTTTATAGCCTTGAAGTATAGTAGGCGGGCTTCTCTGCACTGCTGTTTTGATGAGGGGAGTGGATCTCAACACGGCGACCGGACCGTTAAGTGGAAAGCAGCTCTTTGCGCCGTGAGGTCGGGGGTCCACCAGGGCTTGGATCGGGGCGAGGGTCTCTTGTCCCAGGTGTGTAGCCTGAGGACAGTACTAAGTCTTCCAAGGGCTGTGTCGAACCAGGACGAGAGAGTATGGGGCGTGGGGAGGGGGGGAGGGGGGCCGAATCTCATGGCTCTAATCTCATCCTCAAGGGAGGGCCAGTCGGTCATCTTCCATGCAGGGGCAGGGGGGGGAGGGTGGGCCAGTCTATCTACTCAGCCCTAATGGCCTCCTTATATAGTTGCCCTTCATGCCCTTATGACTCACTCCTCAAGTCACATGTCCCATATGACTCACAACTGTGAGTGATACCAAAACCTCATAAACCAATTATATGACCCAACTTGTCACATGTGCGAAACCCATAACCTCTAATGAGGTCATGTGCGAAACATAACATACCTATGACTCATAACTATGAGTCATGTGAAATCCTCTTCCTCGCTAAGCCACATTCGTGACACTACACTACACGTCATTAGTGAGATTTTGATAGTTGCGTTCTGTAACTACAATATCACATCCATGGAGCCCACTTCATAACACCATATACATCGCCGCCATCTGTCCAACCATATACTATTTGCAGGATATATGAGAGGGGACCTTTGGCATCATCTGGGAAGTGGAACGGAAAAGATTCATCGGAGGCGCATTTAGATAGTAGGCTTCAAAGTTAGGCCTCCTAAACTATGGGCCAAAGGTGACAGGACATTTTCGGCAAAATACTCTAAGAGGATGTCCCAGTAGTGGAGACCATTGCGGACATACCAAATCCACCTATTCCCTTCAGAGATCAGCTATATATTGGTTGGTCCTTGTAATAGGACCCTTCTACGGAAGCTGGCAGACTAATGGGAAGCATGGTCAGAAAGAAAGACCAAGATAAGTCAGAAGCCCTTAAGACGTTGACAAATTGGGCTCGGACTTGCGATTGGCACTAGGTGGCCCAGCATGAACCTGATCACTTCATGCCCGCAGAAACTATTGGAATGAAAGTCAATAACACTAAAGTAATATAATAGTCTATTTGAACAACTATGTTGAAGGCCACTGTTTGGTATAACAAATAGCACAGTCATCTCCATGGAGGAATACTTTTCCATAACTGTGAATGGGTATGATAAGTTTCAGGGTCAGATGGTACTCGGACTTACAAGATTCTCGACGCTCACGTATTAAAACCAAAGTGGTACATTGGAGGCATAGTAGTTAGATGTAGTCCACGCACACTCAGACGTGGGATATAAATATCGAAGTACCTCCTGAGCTTTACAGATATCATCAAGCAACAGGGAAGAGATCTTATCAATATAAAATCGTTTACACATATTAATCTTTTCTTTTCCTATTTTATCGACATGAGCCTCCATTGACACATTCTCCGATCAAAGATTTGGCCTACATACTTCAGTTGTACTAGAGTTTGGTATATGCCTAACAGATATGCCAAACACCATGAAAATACTTAGTGGCTGAGTTGAAGCTGGGTACCTAAGGTGACAATTCCTATACATAGTGTCCTGCTTCAACTCACCAGTGTGAGTTGATAGTTAATTTTGTTCCTATCAAATCCCTCAACACAACTCCTGAGCCTCATATCTGCCATAAGCCAGTACTTATAGAGGCTTTTTTTTGCAAGCTTTTAATCATGAAAATGACCTATACGCTGTATAATTATTGACACTATGAAAATAGGCCACGCATTTGCAGAATACCATCTGCCAAGACATATGTGTAAAATACTAAACACCATGAAAATACTCGCATAGCTGAATTGAAGCCAGACACTGCAGTGGACAGCTCTTTTATAAAGTATCTGGCTTCAGCCCAGCCGCACCAGGAGAAGGTTGATTCCATTCCTATTCCATCCATGAGTACAAGCTTTAAGCCACAAATTCACCGCATTTCACATACCATGACCCATGCCAAGCCGGACTCCCAGAGGCTGAGGACTACCAGTATACTTGAAATCTAACAATTATTGTACAGGGCCAAGACCACTACACGGATAACTTGAATTAAGAGACCCATTCACCACCCTACCAAGAAGTATGAAAGCCACTTTCTGATTCAAGCCTGTAAGAAATCTTGATTTCAACTTGCAAGGTATTATTCACCTGTACTTTGTCTGAGTTTTATCCACTTACATGTACTCTGAGAAATACCTTGGAAACTGCAACCGAAATACAATAATGCAGTACCATGACCTCAAATCCTATGAAGTGTCCTTATTATTGGTGGCGTTATCAACAGGTTGCTGCATACAAAAGGCACCTTCAAACAACGCATACTGACATCGTGTTATCCCTTCGCCCGACAGTGGACCTCACCTTACCCAAGTAGACAAATTTTGAATAGGATGAAAACCTGTAGCAATGTAGTATTAGTATCACAAGTGGACCTATGGATAATCAGAGTGACTCTGACTATGAGTCTAATCCTAGGCCAGAGATTGTAGATTGCAGCGCAGTGAGTGATTCTGCAGATACCGATATAGAGTACGATTCAGATACAGAGAACATTTTCCAATCCCAGGCTCAGGCAGGCCCATCAAGTCAGCAAACTATCCCGGGTTTTGGCCAGGTGATTAGTGATGTTATAGAATATATGCAACTTTATCATACCCTAGAAGATGACCTGTGGAGTCCTGTTTTGTCTGAAAGTGACTTCAATCTAGCTAGTTGATTTGTCCAAATCAAGGTAGCCAATTTGCGAATCAATGATTACTTTGCAAAAAGGTTTGGTGAGAAAGATGCCAGATCATTTCAATTTACATTATTATTGCGACAATCGCTTGATGCACTAGACCCATTTGGTGAATATCTTGATTGGATAGAAGCCACCATGGAGGATGGAAAGCGTGCAACAACTTTCTATTATTGAACTGTCATTGGCTGTGTCAACTACCTACTCTACCAGGTCGCATATAGACATGATATAGTATACGCACCTATCAGGAAGTATGACTCAAGTGGAGATCACTTGTATTTTAAGATCCATATAGCACACTGGTGGTGGGAAGCTCAGGTACGATATGAGTCTGCAAAGGTCCTAATAGTTAGTATCTGGTGCTAATAGTCTATCCTGTTCCATTGCAGAAAGCTCTGCCAGCTGGATCAAAATTAGTACCCATTATCAGATTGTCAGACCAAACTCACCTCACTAATTTCTTGGATGATAAGAAAGCCTGGCCAGTATTTGTTATAATTGGCAACATCCTCTTCTAGACCAGAAACAGTCCTACCAAGATGCATATCATGCTTCTTGTATTTTTATTTATGCTACCAAAGTTTATGGGCAAATTGGCCCACACTGACAACGCCTAGCGGCAGACAAATGCGGACATTCTGAAGGGTATCTTTCATCTCATTTTTGTACTGCTACAGCATGTTGTTCAAGAAGGCACAATAATGGACTATTCTGATGGCAAAACATGCCTCAGCTTTTCCATTTTGTTGGCCTGAATTGTGGATCATGCTGAGCATTCAACATTGCATGGATTAAGTAACAAGTCATGCCTGAAGTGTGAGGTTCTGAGTCAGGAGCTTGGTGGGGACCCAGTACATACATTTTCAATCCGAGACTATACCTTTATATGAAAACAGCATTGCGGCAAAAGGAGATGGAAAGTGCCAGTATCACAGAATATTTCCAGCAGATTGGGGTAAAGATGGGTTGTGACGTATTCTCAGAACGTTACTAGGTAGATCCTGTAGACCTACATAAGCCTCACCTCTTACCTAATATCTACCTCAGTCTATTTATACAGTTGATGGAATGGGTAAAATACTACCCGAAAAAGCACAAATGGTAGCATGCATTTGATGACATCTGGAATGTGCTCTCTCCATATCTCGGATTTAGAGTACCAAAAAATGCCTGTTCTCAAGTCACCCAATAGCAGGGAAAGGAGATGTGAAACCTCAGCCGATGTATTTTGGCAGTACTGGTGTTCATACTACACAATCCTGACAGTTCTCAACAACTATTATTCAGACACACCTTGCAATGTGTTGGCACACTGATTGATTTTAGTCTGATGGTGCAGTATCACAGTCATACATGGGAGACACTGTCCTAGATGGAAAGGTATCTTCTGACATTTCACCCAATGAATGACATATTTCCTGAGTTCCGGACCTCGAAGGCTTCCTGCACCCATGCAAATTATCTAGATCAAGAACTGAGGGAACAAGTGCAAGATCTAGGGGCCAAATAAGTCCCTACTATCTCTGTTGCTAAAATGCAACCACTTGTAGTCGAGGAGAGGTCTTAAAGGATACGTTAGTGGGCGGATTTAATCCAGGAGGAGAACTACTTCACCTTTGTGAAGATGCACTACCTAACTCACTTGAAGTCCCATGTCTAACATTTTGGGTCCATTTCGATGTATTCAACTGATATCTGCAAGCTGGCACAAAAGACACAGGTCAAAGAAAGTTACCAGAAGTGAAACAAAAGCAAAGCCATGCACAGACAGATCTTGTCGCAATATAGCTGCTGGCATACTCTGAGAATGAGGTTACAGACAATAGAGGTGATTTCGGAGGCAAGCAATATAGTCCGGGTAGGAAATGCTACAACGGAGTTGCTGGGTTTCCCGAAATACAGTATACTACGATATGTTTGCAGAGGCCACATAAAGGATACAAACACACTTATCAAACTTTACAAGGTCCTTGAGATCTATTATTCTAACATGGTGAAGAACATATTGCATTATATTAGGCAGAGTCTAGTAGATCAAGAATGACAGCTTCTTGCAAACTCCAAAAAACTGGGATTGCTTCCGGTGGAGTACTTTACTCAGCTTGAGATTCCAGTCTCAGACTTTCAAGAGCCCAATGTGTTTCAGATTCACCAGGCCCGATATACTAGAGCAAAGGCTTTCTGGAATACTGGTCTCAGAAACAATTTCATATGGATTTAGGTTGGCCAAGCAGACACTTTTGGGAATCTGTATGGGTGGTCAGTGGCTCAGTTATTAGTACTTTTCAAGATAAAAGATGTTTAGAGTAAAGACAGAGGTGTCAGTCAACTAGCGTTGGTTCAATTGTTCGATCCAATGAACAGCAGGATATTTCACATCTTAAGCGGGCATATATGAGTCCGCCAGTGGCCTACTCGTGCAGGTATGAGGATAATTACTATAGAGATAGTGATTGGGCAGGCTCATGTAGTTGCTGTCAGAGCGAGACATTGGATAGTAAATCACAGGATTGATTTGTGTACATTTAACAAAATATATTGCATTATTCTATACTAGTACTCATAATGCCATGACATTTGTGAATACATCTACTATTGCGTACTCCCAAATTCAGGAGGCTCTGACTCATTTTTTATGCTTATGTAATTGCAGTTGTGTTCACAAATATCAAGACATTACAGGAGCACATTTGATGTACAAATAAAAAAACAAAAATAGGCTTATGAAAGGACTAGAGGTAATTACATCAGCAAAAGATTTATCTTATATCCTGTACCACCTCTGCGTCTGACGCCCAGGAAGAGCTAAATGTAAACTCCCAATCTAAATGGGCGTGGCCAGATGTGATATGTCTAGATACGCCCCTTTCTCATCTGGATGTATCAGATGGTTCCAGGTAGACAATCCCTAGCAACCATTCTCCTAGTTTATTGATTCTGGCCTAATTACTCCCCGCATCTGCTGACGCTTGATTCCCGTTGCAAATGAGGACCTCGTACTGATCTAAATTTTTTGGAGTTCCCATGATATGTGCTCTCACCAGCCCTTTCCTTTTTCTTGATAGCTAGTTTCATCTGTGCTTTATCCGCATTCCGCCCAGTATTTTCCTTTTTTCTCTGGTAGTCCTCTCATTACTTCTAATTTCTCTCCGATTCTCCCTCATATAATTTCCATCTTGCTATTCTACTTTGTATTTCTGTGTGCACCCAATGTATTTACTGAGTAGCCTGTGATTGTTCGCGTTTCGTCCGCATTCACCACTTACATTCCTTTCTCATCTGCAAGCCTCACATCACTTCTGCACCTTTGCTAATTATGCTGTACATTTCAACCCCACATTGTATTTTACCAAATCCACTGGACATATTCTAAAATTCGGACGTGATTTCAGGTTTTGTTCGACTCTATCCACAATTCGTTTACTCTATGTTTTCTTGTCTGCATATCTTCAAAACTGTGATCTCAATGAGTGCCTGTCTCCCACCTCTCATAGAATCTTACTTTTTCTGCACTAGTTTTAATCTACTTTATTATTTTTTTCCTTGCAGATACCAAATTATAAACCAATAAATTCATTTTTCTCCTCATCGTCCAACCCAGTTTCATCTAAACGCTGATAGGGATCTTCAGGTATGCCGGACAAATCACAGTCAGTTAAGCCCACTGGTGGACCTTGCATTTCTACTAGTTCTATTTCTCCCTGACTATATTCACACAGGGTAGTATACCCGTGGCCGATACTGCCCGCTTGTGATCCAACCTGCTCCAAATGAATTCCAAACTCCCAGTATAAGGCATCGAGGTTATTTGAATATCCGTCAGTTCTCTTTACACATGTTCTGCGATCCTTCATAATTCTATCCTTAATCTCCTTGTTATCTGCCCAATGATTTTAGTCTGAAAAAACACTGGTGTATTTCTCCACATTCCTAACTGACGTTCTAGTAGCACTGTTTTTCCATTAGCCTGACTATCATTGGACTCTAGTGGATATTTTTTATTTCTACCTTGAGAACTGGAACACATGAAAAATACTTCATCATCAAAGTTCCCGGTCTGCCAACACCGAAGAGTATGACACCATATAGCCAGAGTCAGACACAGAAATGTGCTGTTAATCTTTCCTAAGGATTCATCATCCACTATACCTCTCCTTTTCTTGCCCAAATAAAATTGTGCATATATGACACCTGGAATCTGTGGAACTAGGAATCTAAGAGAGTATGCCTGCTAGCGTTGTTAGTCAGATTCAGTCTTACTGTGGTCTGGAATAATTCCAATGAAGAGGTACGAGCATATCTCATACCCATTAGGGGCGCCATTAAACTGGTCATCTTGGAGTAAGTACTCTACTTTTTGTGCACAGGCTATAGGATTATCCGTATTAAGCTTATAGAGTTCTGTTATAGCCTTCTTGGCACAATAGAGATACTGGGATCTATACGCAATGTGCTTTGCTCAGATCTGGAGAATTAGTGGCCAGCAGCCATTATATTTAGTCATGCGAATGAGAAGTAGATTATTGATTAAAGAAAACCTACATGATCATTAGAGTCCACTGTAGCATCTGCAAAGTAGGAAAACTCTAACTCGTACTAGGCATCATTCTAACACGTGCGTACCATTTCTGTCAGGGCAATGGGGTCTGGAAATGGATTCTTGAAAAGTGTCCAATCTTATATTAATTCTCGAGCTTTGATCCGAATGGTGAGCTCAATCCCCACAGTAGTATTTCGTTGGCTGCTGGTCACCACTGAGGTTGTGCTGTCAAATTCTGAAGTTCCTGGTTGTGTGTGACTTGGTATGATGGCTGGTGTTACGGGTATATTAGGTCCAGAGTCTAATCCAGAGGGCGGCACTGATGTTAAATAACTTTCACTAACTTGTAGTGGTCTTGGTGTTTTCCATCTCGGCAACCTAATCCCCTGTGGTCTTGGAGTTGGGGTAACTGTTATTGTCATCATTGATTGTTCGGATTCTAACTCCGGACAAGTTATCGGTCTATGCGCTCTGTGTTCTGCCACTGAGTCCTCACTATTCTCCAGTTCTATCAAGTCTGCCTCCTCGCTGTCTCCATCCTTACTAATATTATCCTCATATTCCCTATCATGTGAGTCTATACTATCATCTGCCATGTCCAGACTCACATCTCCATCTTGCTATTGATCAGACTGCGGTATCTGAACTCGGGATGCTGAGCTTCTGTGACTTGCGGACCGAATGGAAGTAAGAGAAGGCAAAGTAGAGGGTATTACAGCCAATGTCTCCTTGGATCTGGATTTTGGGACACGTCCGCTGCGGACCTTTTTTGGTTTTTGCCTAAGTTGGTATGATGGATGCAGTCTACCAGTGTTAAGTCGTGGCTGTTGTGGCATTGTGACAAGGTAAATAGAGGAACAATTTGATTGAGTAGTTTGGGAAACATAAATAGCGTAAGTATCGTGGAATGTATATATGTCAATAACAAAGGAAGTATTATGGAGGTTGTATTTAGCCGACAGAATGTGTACGGATGTATTTTTAAAGGGGCACTCATGCACAAGTTGTTACTCGATTTCGGATCAATTGCCTTCGTATATTTTGAACACAAAACTCAGTAGCATGTTATCATGGGCACGGCTATAAAGTATAATGAGAAATGGTACTCTGATCATCTATCACTTCAGGAGATTGAAGTTAAAATGAGCGGAGTAATCTAGTTCATGTAAACTGGCGAGCAGACTATAACAAACACGGTTAAAGGTTGCAGTAAGATTTTGAAATACTAATCTCAAAGGGCATAGCATATGGCTAAAGTTAAGGCTAAATAAATAGGTCATAGGATAAAATTCTAGGACAGAAAAAGATACCGAGGGCGATCCTAAACGAAAATACCCCTGAAAAAACAATTCACAAAACTCCAAAAGCAAAAAAAAGTAATATTTAGCAAAAAAAAGAAAACCCAAATGTGCCCCCATCGCGACCTCGACCTCCCCCCAACTGCCCAGCCCCAAATCACTCTCATCCACCACCAACCTCCTCCAACTCCTCCTACTCCTTTTCCACCTCCTCCTCCTCTGCCTCCGCCTTGTTCTTATCAGCCTCACCCTCCTCTACCGCATGCTCATCCTGATTATTTCGTGGGTGATCTCTCCGACCTGGCAGGGTAGGGGTTCCAGCTTCGTTATCAGTATCGCGATGACAACAGAAAAGTAGGTCCATTAGTTCGTTCACCAGACTCAAACCCCACCAAATGTGGACATGCCGGCTTGACTGGATCAAGATCATCCTGGAGATCAGCAACAGCTCCTCAGGATCATTGAGGAGCAAAAGTGTGCCATGCCTGGTCATACCCACGAGATGGCAAAACCCGACTCCAGGCATTATCATCTAATTGATCTCATCAAGCAGGTACTCCAGGGTAGATTTGGTCAGCTGGAGCCAGTAGACCACTCCGCGAGTCTCCCACTAAACGTTATCAAGCCTGGGAGCCACTGCTTTGCCAGGCCAGACCTCCAAAGGGACATCAAGCCAGAGGCAGACAGAGTGCATGCTGGCCAAACCTGTGAGATTGATATTAGCATATATGGTATATAAGCTTGCTGCGGATAATTTTAGGAAACTTACGGTTATTATTGGCCGCAACAGCAGCAGGCATAGGACTAGGATGAGGGATGGCCTGCATCATCGCTCTCACCATTTGCGAATGTTTTTTTGCGATATCCATGACCTAGTAATCTAGACATTCCTTAAAATGTCTGCTCCTCCCTGTGTCCTTCTCCCCATATTACGCATAACTGTTGCTGGTGATTGGCTCAATGGTGAGCGCATATGCCTGGAGTCTTCCCCATTGTGCTGAGCTTGAGTGCCAGAAGCTCTCGATCCCATTGTACTCTATCCGGCATTTGATAGCATGCCACCAGGCACAATACTCTGGACTAAAGCTGCCTAGGTTTGGAAAGCCGCAGACATGTTTGCACCACTGGATGTCGCCATCATTTTTGTGGCCCAGAGTTTTAGGACAACCAAGGTCTACTTTTGATCATGGCATTGTGATTGTTGATGTGGTAAGTTGGGGGGTCAGGAGGGTTGGAGAGAGGGGTGGATTGTTTTTTAAAATGAAGTTTGTGTGCTAGAAAATTGCATTAGCTTGGAGCAGACATAATTTGATACAGGGAAACAATCTTAAACAGAAGAGAATGGAATTGATTGTGGAAAATACCGCGAATGGGAGTAGAGCAGGTGTAGTTGGTGGAGTGACGCAAGCAAGGGAAGGTTGCGAGGATTGTGAGGGTTGGAGGGGGGGTTGAAACTTTTTTAAGACGAAGTTTGTCCACTAGAAAACTGGATTAGCTTTAAAGCGGGGCAAAATTTAATACAAGAAAACAATCCTGAAGAGAAAAAGAATGAAATTGTCGGAGGAATATACCAGGAACAGAAGTGGAGTGGGAGTGGTTGGTGGGGTGACTTGGGCGAAGAAGGGTCATAAGAGTTGTGAGCAGTGAAGGAAGGTGTGAACTTTTTTAAGATGAAGTCTGTCTACTAGAAGATTGCATAAGCCATGGAGCGAACAGAATTCGATACAAAGAAAAAAAAAATTTATAAAGGTGACAGAACAAGATTACTTAGGGAATATACCGAGGGCAAGTGAGAGACTGTGTAGGACTGCGGATGTCTCTTGAGTGGAAACACATTGGAAGGTATGGCAGGGGTGTTGAAAAGGTGCATTTATATGGTCGGAACAGTCAGGAGAGGGGTCAGAGGCAGGTATTCTTCTTTTTTTCATTCTTTTTTTTTATCATCATGTATTCGTTGCTATTTAGGGTACAAGAACTTGCATGCAGTACTAGCTATGGCATAAACAATCACTATTCCTCCCTCTGCCGGGCCCAACCAGATCTCCAGGATCCTCTGGTATGGGCCTAACTGCACATGTTGCCCAAAAGTAAAACCCATCCTCACCTCATAAGCAAACTCAGAAAATAGGAGAAGCCTAACTAAGAACAAGCAAGAAAACATAGGAAGGCAAGCACTCAGAACATCTTGAAAATAAACAAAAGAAAAACATGCAAAGCAGATCCTACAACAACTACGCCAGGTATACGTGCTGGCAGCAGAAAGTGTAGAAGTTATCCCAGAACGCGACGCAACTGAGAAAGTGAACTACCTGCGGAGGACTGTAAAAGAAGGAGGAGCAGTAGGGTGCAAGCCGAAGAAGGGTATAGCAGTAGAGTGCAAGCCGATCCAACTGCCAGAACAGGTCAGTAACCGAACGCAACTGTGTTGACTGTCGGTAACTATGTTTGTGTCTTGCTAGGCTATCCCCAGTGTAGAAGGCAAGCGATCTTACCAAGTCTCTCATATTGTCCCTTGTTCTCCGTGAGATAGTGTCACATAGTGGATGGGATACCACCACTTAAGCGAACTGTGGGGAGGTGCGAGAGCGACCCGTGGACCTGTTGAAGAGTTCTTGCGTACCGCGAACTGTGTTTTCAGCCATCTGAAGCATGGGAAGCGAGCGGTCACCGTTCGTGAGGAGGGGTCTCACTAAGTGAGGGAAGGGGCGAGAACAGGCAGTGCGAAAGGCATACTAGAACCCTGAGGGAGGAAACCCTTAACGTGTAAAAAGCAGAAGAGGACAGTGAGAGGAGGAGGTATGTGGCCGTTACTCCTAGGCCGAAGCCATCATGGGAGGAGAGGGGGGGGTGGATGATTTGTGAAGTCCAAGCATTGAGGATTGATTTCAAGTACGAGGAAAATAGAGGAGATGAAGGATGGGGTCAGAGGAAGGTAGGAAGCCAGAGCTTATATAAGTTTTCTGAAGGTGTTTTTCATCATGAAAATGACTTGTACTCTATACAAACATTGACACCTTGAAAATTGATCATTGCACAAGATGATTAAGTAAGCACCAAATAAACTTTTAAGCCGCAAATCCACTACTTCCTATCTACTAGGACCCGTACCAAGCCAAATACCATAACGAGCCTGGTACTCAAAGTATCGCAGTGTTTTTTTTAAAGGAACTACTGCTGCAAACCGCTCAGATCTCAGGAGAGGGCCAATTTTTGACTTACGAAGGCTTCTTGTGGGTGTTTTTAGTCTTCAAAATGACTTGTACATGGTACAAACATTAATATCATGAAAAAAAAAACTTCGTACGAGTAGATTATGTGAGTACAAAATCACCTTTAAGCCGCAAATGAACCGCATACCATCTGCCAAGACCCGCACTATGCAAACACCATGAAAATACTTGCACTCGAAATTGCCTGATATTTGTAAATACAACTGCTATTACATATGAGCAAAAGATCCACCAGAGCCTCAAGGTTTTGGTGGCATGCAATAGGAGTCATATTTACAAATATCAAGCAATTACAGGTATCGTCAACTTTTAAGCCGCAAATAAGCCACATCTCACTCGCCAGAAACCATGCCAAGCCATGCACCTGGAGACTGAGAAATACTAGTAAACTTGAAACCCAATAATTATCTTGAAAGACCAAGACTGCTGGGTGAACAACTCAAACCAGGAGATTTGTTAGCCGCTCAATTAAACAAGCATGAAAGCTGCATTCTAATTCAGATCTCGCAGAAATCAGGCTTTCAACTTGAAGAGGTGTATTTGCACATACCTTTTTCGTGCCTGATCCACTTACGCGTACCCTGACAGCCACCTTGGAACCGAAATACTACATACAAGCATGATGACCTCAAATACTACAAAGTGTTCCTATTGCAGGCAGCGCTATCAACAGGCTGCTGCATATGAAAAGCACCTTCAAACAATACATCCTGACATCATGCTATCTCTCTGCGTGACTGCAAACATGACGTTACTTAGGCGGATGCCTGTCGGAGGCAGTACCAACTGTGGACCAATCGGTGATGAACGCAATTCTGACTACGAGTCCAATCCTGAGCCGGAAATCGTAGATTGTGATTCCGTGAGCAAATCAGCAAGTACCGATATAGAGCAGAACTCAGACATGGAGGATATTTTCCAGCGGCTGGTCCAGGAAACCCCATCAAGTCAGCTAACTATTCCCAGCGCTGGCAGGGCAATCGGCCATGATGTGGGATATGAACAGCTCAATCAGGCCATAACGGATGACCCACAGAGCCCTTTTTCATCCAAAAGTGACTTCAATTTGGCTAGCTGATTTGTCCAGAGTGAGGTAGCCAAGTCACAGATAAATGATCACCTTACAAAAGACTTGCATGGGAAGGATGCTGGATTATTTCAATCTGCATTTTCCTTGCAAAAACGTCTTAAAGTACTAGATCTATTTGGTGAGTATCTCACTTGGACAGAAGCAACCATGGAGGATGGGAAGGATGTAACGACTTTCTATTATCAGAATGTCATCGACTGTATTTGCTATCTGATCTACCAGGTTGCATATAGACCTGATATTATGTATGCACCAATTTGGGAATACAATTCAGGTGGAGATTGCTTGTATTCTGAGATGCATACTGGAGACTAGTGGTGGGAAACTCAGGTACGATATCAGTCAGCAAAGGTGCTAGTAGTTAGTATCTAGTCCTAGCAGTCTATCCTATTTACTTGCAGGAAGTATTGCCAGCTGGATCAATACTAGTACCAATTATTGGATTGTTGGACCAGACCCACCTTTCCAATTTCTCTGGTGATAAAAAAGCCTGCCCGGTATATATCACAATCGGCAATATCCATTTGCAGACCAGAAACAGTCCAGCTAAGATGCCAATACTGCTTCTTGCATTGTTACCAGTGCCGCCAAAGTTTACCGCAGAATTGGCCCGCAGTGAGGAAGCGCAGTAACCGATGAATGCAGTCGTTCTAAAGACCATCTTTGATCTCATATTTGTACCACTGCAGTAGGTTATCCAAGAAGGCACCATAATGGACAGTTCCGATGGCAAAATGCTCATCTGTTTTCCCATTTTATTGGCCTGGATTGCAGATCACGCCGAGCATGCAGCCTTGCACAGATTAAGTTACAAGTCATACCTAAAGTGTGATGTTCTGAGTGAGGAACTTGGTGGGGATCTAGGGCGTACATATCAGATCCGTGACTACACCTTATATATGAAAACAGTATTGGGGCTGGAGGATGTAGGAAGGACTAGCATTACAGAATACTTTCAGTAGATTGGGATAAAAATAGGCTGTAATGTATTTAAGGAGCTGCACCGGGTAGACCCTGTGGACCTCCACAAGCCAGACCTTTTACATGACAACTACCTTGGTCTTTTTAAACATATAATAGAATAGGTGGAAGGGTTCTTAAAAAAGCACAAGTGGTAGCAGGTATTTGACAATGCCTGAAAAGCGATCCTCCCATATCCCAGATTTAGCATACTGAATAAAGCCTATCGTGAAGTCACACAATGGCAGGAAAAGGAGATGCGAAACCTGGGCTGATGTATTTCGGTGGTGTTGGCATCTGCACTATGCAATTTTGACAGTTCTCAGCAACTCCCATTCAGACACGCCTTGGAATATGTTAGCACACTGATTGACTTTAGTCTGATGGCTCAGTATTGCAGTCATACATGGGAGATACTCCCCTACATAGAAACGTACCTTCAGATATTTCACCAGACGAAAGACCTATTTCTGGAGTTCCGGACCTCAAAGGCTACCCACGCTTGGGCAAACTATCAGGATCAGGAACTGAGAAAACAGATACAAAATCAGCTGGCCAAGGAAGCTTCCAGTATATCAACTGCTAAAAGGTATCGGCTTGCGACTAAAGAGAGTTTCCAAAGAATTAATCAGTGGGCAGATTTAATGCTGCAGGAGAACCACTTCAACTTTATCAAGATACACTACCTGACTCATTTCAAGTCCCACATCTGACATTTTTAGTCTATGTCAATATATTTCACTGATATTTGCGAGCTGACATATAAGGTGCAGGTTAAAGAAGGCTACCAGAGGTCAAACAAAAGTGAAACTGCATGCTGACAGATCTTGTCATAATATGGCCACCGGCATGCCCTCGGGATGAGGCTACAGACACTAGAGGCACTTTTGAAGACTGATAATGTGGTCAGAATGGAGAATGTCGTGTCAGAGCTACATATTTCCTCAGGCCACAGCATACCTTGGCAGGTTCTCAGAGGCCGCTCGAAGGATACAAACACGCTAGTTGAACTTTACACCGTTTTCGAAATCTAGTATTCTGACATGGTGAGGGAGATGCTGTGTTATATCCAGCAGACTGTAACAGATCAAGAGTAGCCACATGTGGACTCCACAAAATTGGGATTGCTTCCAGTAGCGTAATTTACCCAGCTTGAGATTCCGGTCCCACACTTTCCAGAACCTGATGTATTTCAGATTCATCAAACCCACTGTGCTGGAGCAGAGAAATTCCGGAATGCTTATCCCAAAACGATTGAGTATGGATTTAGGTTGGGAGAGCGGACACTTGTGGGGATCTGCATGGGAGGTCAGTGGCATAGTTATTGGGACTTTTCAAGATAAGAAATGTCCAGAGTGAGGCCAGAGATGTCAGTCGGCTGGCATTGGTTCAATTGCTCAATCCAATGAATGGGGGGAAATTTCACATTGGAAGCGGACATATAGAAGTCTGTGACTGGCCTGCTCACTGGAATATGCGGATAGTCGATATAGGATCTGTGACTGATGAGGCTCATGTGATTCCCGTTTGGGAGACACAATGGATATTTAATCACAGGATTGATCTGCGTACATTTAACGAAATATATTGAATTATTCTATATATACGGAGTTCGATATACAAATAAAAAGTCAATAAATTCACTCATGATAGATCTCGCGTTAATTAATTATCGTAAAAATTGAACAGTTAGCCAAGAGATGTGGCAAACGCAATAATACTAGTTCTAATAAATGGAAGAAGACCAGCACAGTAGAAAGAAATTGGACAGAATCAAGAGGTATAAGATTTACGGGGGGTGATAGACTACGTTGTCAAGCGACTGCCTGACAATCCGCTGATGGGCTGCAAATAAATAAATTCAGGATGCTCTACAGCCCACTCTACATTTTTTCCCTTTCATAGAGGGGGCAGTAGCATACCCTGAATAGTGAAGTCGCACCTCAAAATGGTAGATCAACTATTCGTTCTTTTAAATACTAAAATTGGGCAAGTTGCTTGGCACATATATCATGACAACGAGCACTCCCTTCATGAAAAGCTATACTTTTCTTAGTTATTCAGGGAAGCGGACGGGATTGAGAATAGGTGTGGAATGGCCGGAGTCCACATAAAGGCACCGGATAATTGCCAAATCCCAAGCAATGACCCCAAGTACCACCTGGAAAAAGGTCTCATAATAAGTGTCAGTGGATGAATTGAGTTCGCATATGACTGAGCATGTGGGAAAGAGACCTACCTTCCGACGAGTATGATTTACAATATTTCTATGTAAGCACTCAAGATGAAAACTAGGACTTGAGTCAGAATTGTAGAAAGTGTAAGAACGAAATGAGCCTAAGTGTACAGGCTGGAGTAAAAAGAATTGAAATGAGGCGTCAGAATGCAAAGAACATGAGAGAATAAAATGGTTCACAATCAGAAGAGTGGGACGCACAAGATGAGAAAAGCAAAGTGGGCGCATCCGGACGTGGATGTCTTAGATTGGCCATAGGCGCTTTTTATCCGAGGTGTCATTTTTTCGCTGATGACTCTTTTATTCTATCTATTCTACAATAAAAAACTCTGTATCTCTAAGCCTATTTGAAGTTGCACTGAGAGTTAATACTGACAAGTAAGTGGGCAAACCCCATTGCCAAGTATGCCAATAATCAGTTTTGTCACCATGCTGTACCGTACTAGGGGGTTGACAATAGTCAGGTCCACTTCCAAAAAAGAATGCAGTATTTTTATGTAGCCTAAACTGAATTAGGAAATATGAGTGATATCCAGTGAATATCTTTTAGTATTGGCACAAAGTCAGGTCCACTTCGGAAGTGGAGAGTGCTATGAGTGATATCAGATAAGTACAATCTAATGAATTTAGTTGGTAAAGAAAAGAAGTCTATATACACAATCAATATTGTATTACTCCTCCAACTGCATCAATAACTGCTTGTACTAGTAAATGGTCTGACATAGTTCTAATAAGACCTTCCAACTATTCGGTAGGAATTGTGTTCTAAATGGTGTTGAGAGCATGTTCTAAAGTCACCATATCACTAATTCTACTCCATGTCTCATGTAACTCATTCTCTATGTTAAGCCAAAGTGCCTCTATCCAGTTCAGATCCAGGGACTGAGCTGGCCATCATGTAGTTTCAACTTGATTGAGATTCTTGTATTAGATGGCATATCCCTTATGATCAGGTATACTATCCTCTACCACAGTCACTTACTCATATTCTTCACAACATAGATGCCAGAAAGGAATTAGGTGAAGATATATAATATTCCTCACATGCAATGTGAGATCAATCTTAGCTTTACTAGGTACAAGAACTAATTTGTACCACATTGTACCACAAAATCTCCTCTAAACCATTCTACTCTCATGCCCAGATTCAAATGTTTCATCTATGCAATCAGCATAGAATTCCTCAATAGCTTTGTATGTAACCCAGGGCTGATTTCTGAATCCAGTAGTTAAAAAAGTTGATTTGTCTATTTATAATATACAGAGCCAATCGTTTTAGCTCTAATTCAAATGTGTGCAATACCAGATGACAGGGAGATAACAGTTTGCTGGTCAAATGGTAAACTTTCTTTGTGGGACCCTCCTGTGATAGCCTATTGACTCCATCACACTTTTCACAGTACATAGACTGCAAGCACAGTCCATTTTAAGGCATATCTCATCCCAACTAAGCTGTCGCATTCTGGCATAGCATGTGACAAAGACCTCTAGTCACTACTTTTCTTCCTCATTGAAAATAGGGAGATGACCATAACAGTGTGAATTCAAAGGAGTGCTATTTTCTTTAGCCTGTTTGTAAATCTATAGGCAATTTTAAGTTAAATCCAGTTCACTGCAATATAATGGGAATTTACTAACCCTTTGGCATGTTCAGCAATGGATATTCAGGTGCTGGCCAATCCGGGTCCAATCCTCTCCTACTGTATCGCGAAGTGTGATAACTTGAATACGCTCATCATACATTGTTTCATGGTGCTGAACATCTGTTGGGTTCTGTTCACGAGTTCCCTTTTGCTTCATAATTCTTTTGAATAGAATCTTGCACGAGCACTCAGAAGTGGAGGTCAAATGTGATCTCCTATGTGGTCTTCTTACTACAGTGGTAAAAGGGGGATTACTATCCTAAAAAAGAAGACTTGTGTAACTGGACGCCAAATACCCTTACACCCGAGTACATACCCCTCCACACAAGATACAGAGATGGTGACACCTGCTCAAGGTGCAATAAAGGAGATACCTAGGATAACACGCCGCAATCCACACTGCCGCAGGGGCTTCTGTCATACATAAAGCTCATATCCATTCCCGATATTAGCCCGCTTCCCTTGGTATTTTTCCCGCCCCCCCTCCTTTTTCTTCTTAATGTCCGGTCCAACGAGTGAGCTTACATGACGCTGAAGCCCATATTTACCAAACACGTTTCAGACAAGCACTTCCATCGCAGCCCGATTTTGTCAGCCACCAGTAGACCAGGGAGGGCCCCGCTAATGCGAATATTCATACTCCCGCGAGAAGCGCAGCACGGTAAGCAAGAATGTCTACACGCGCGACTCTTCTCGCAAAAGATGGGAGCATAGGAAGTGATTACTGAATTTTGCCGAACACAGCGGCGCAGCACAAATTATACCCTTCACAAATATACATGAGTGCCTAGATAGGCAACTCCCCTCCCTCCGGCTAAGATACAAAACCAACAATTCCCAGCACACCGATCCTAACACTTCCAACAACCCTCCACCCCGCAAACCCAACCCACCCAACAAACCAACAACCAAACAACAAACAGAAAAAAGCAAGAAAAACAGTGCCCCCCTCCCCCCATACTTCAAAATCTTATCAGACAAGAGTAGAGCCCCAAACAGACTTTCCCACCCAGCACACCCAGCACACAGGAGAAACTTGAACGAGTGAGCTTCTGTGACTGGCGTAAGCGCCGATTTTTATATCAGATGGGGCGGACGAAAGTCCGCAGGCGGCGCGCTCGCATTTGGGTTGGTTAGACTATGGCAACTCGCCTCGCTTGTGCAAACCCCCGACGCGCGGTGGATGCTTGCTGAAGCTCTAATGGGAAACACTTTGCGGGGGGGTGGGGGTGGTGGTGGGGGTTTTTTTTGGCCTCCTGCTTCGGGTTCCGGGATGCGCTGCACTTTCCTTCTTTTTTTTCTTTGCTTTCTTGTTCTGTGGCGTTTGGTGGGGGGTTGTGGGTTGGCGAGTGGGGGATCGGTTTGGCTGGTACAAGCAGAGTAGCAGTGCCGTACCGTATCTCGAATTACGGTTTTGTGCAGTCTAGCATGGTTACCAATTAGTTTAGCGTACTGTACTGTACCCGAGTTCTTTGTGTTCGAGCCGGAACCAAATCTGCGGGATCGATAGACTAGATTAAAGATGCGTCGCATAACGTTGAGGAGATCGGACAATGGGGCGAGGACGAGGATAGTGCCTGACCCTCAAAACCGGGGGTTTCGGCAACGGTTTTTTTGTCGCCGCATTTTAGGCAACCGAAATGTCGGAGCTACCAATGTTCCCTGCTCAATTGTTGTGTGTTTCTTCTTCAGATGAGGCGTTATGACTTGCCTTTTGACTCCTGCGTCTCCTGAAGAGGGAGGGGGGGCACGTTTGGTGGCGAATAGCTTAATTTAGTAGGAGTGGAGGCGGGAAAGCTAAAACTAACTTTAACTTACAACTTGAAACAAAAAAATTGATACTTTATTGTCATGCTCTGATGTCTACAGAGGCACAATGCCATCCCGGAGTATTATGGTCTTTTTCTGGCTCGAATTTCCCAGTTCCTTTACCCGGGCAGCACTACCGACTGAGAAAGTCTGACAATTGAGTAATGATACCAATTCGCTGGTACTGTACTGTGTAGCAACAATATTGTGATCTCTCCTTCCAGCTGGACTAATGCCTAGAAATACCCAGTACAATGTAGTACCATCTACTTGTATCCTCTACCTAAGAACTGTGTTATATTAACTTATACCGAACCATATTCTGCAAAAGTGCCCACAGCACACCAGCACAAGCCCCTCATCATCATTAGCATGCAAGAGCAATATTAGTGGACATATATAGCAAAAAGCTTCTCTATTTTTCCACCACTATCACAGCCGCCTACAGAATTTAAGGATACACTAGCAAACCCAAATAGAAGGCCTTTCCGCCCGTTATTATCACCAATCGGCTTCTTCCCGATTGCTCTCCCTCCCACATGTGTGCCCCCCCCCCCCCCCAGTTCATTCCAGTCCGCAAGGTTACGCTACACCTCACCGCAACTGTACCGTACTCGTACACAGGCATCTACTGATCGTTGAATACAATGCATCGGCAGTCACCGCTTACTCCAACTCCTCAAACCATTCCTTTTGTTTTTCTCTGTGCCTCTAAAGTTACAGTTACCTGCCTATTTTCCGTGAGTTTGCGTGACGGGTGGGGCGGTAACTGTGCTCGAGTCACGTGTTCGATGGGTCAGACGGGGAAAGTGAATCAGTTAAAACGCACCGAGAGGTAGAAACCCGGAGATCCCTGATTGACGCCCAGTATGATATTGGGGAGAGGGAGGGGAAATGAGATATCCATGACTGCGCTTGACTATCATATCGTACTTGATGATAATTATCAAGACAGGGTATGATACCTTTGTTATCTTTGCAAGGGGACAAACTTTTTTTTACTAGGCTATGGCGTTTATTGACAAACATACCGTGCTAAGTTAATAACATCCTACAGGTTCCCGCTGTTGTTATCGTCGTAGTCGTTCCTCTGTTCGTCTGTCTCCACCTCCGTACGGATATACAACCGTGCAGTAGCGAATAGAAAGCTATGGCTTTGTATGTATGATATGAACTACCCTCCGTTTGTTCCTCTGAAGCAGTGCAGTTGCATATAATACCGGCAGGTATACTGTACCCTACACGGCCTTCTCCCTCCAAATGCCCCCCCCCTCAGGGAATCGCTGCGTACATTAGGAGGAACGTATCTGAACACGGAGCGAATGATTCTTATCACTATCACTATTTTGTAGAACAACTGTTGTACTGTGTATACTACAAGAAAACTTCCCTCGTGAAATTGGTGATGATGCCGAAGGAAGATTAAGCATGGTATTTCAAACAGTGGAGGAAGAAAGGAAGCCCGGCTATGGGGTATTATGGGCTGCTGGTCACCCCGGAGGGAGGGATAGTGTGGAATGACCATCATACCATACTCCAGAATATTGTCGATTTCGGACGCAGTGTGGGAACCGAGTGCTCTCTTTTAAGAGTCGGGGTAGGACTATAGAGCGATGCCTTCGCCATCCCCCTCTGGCCCAAACACCCGCTCTGGCTGCTGGCAACTTTCAGCTCTGAGAGAGTTCGTATCTTGGGGTGCGGGGTCCAGTCAATTTTGCTAGAAAAACGGCGAGATAGATTGTTGTACAGAAGTTGCTTTCCCTATGGTTGTGCCTTTCTATGGAACCTGTAATATATGTATCGCCAAACAGTGATCCCTCCAACGAGCAAATTAGGGGGAGTTTTCAGCAGCGAAAATTAAACCGCCCTATATTGCCAATCTAACCACATCTGGTAATTCTATAGGCCTATGAAAATTTCTTGTGTCATTCCCACCTCCAGAAGCCTCTCAGAGATTCAATCACTGTTCTATATACCGGCACTGGTAGTGAAGCACAAGGTTCCCTAAAAAATCAACAGCCACTTCACGATGTGGACAGGCCACCACCTCCTAATTGCCGTCTCATCTCCAGGGCTGTCTTGTATGGTGGAGCCGTAGGAGGTTGTATTGGATCCCTGCTCTTCCACTTCTGTCCAAACTCATCTACCTCTGGTAGGGCGTACGTAGCATCCGAATCGAACTCACTCAAGTCCCCACAAGCGATGAAAGGTGCGATATATCTTGCTTCTTGGGCATAATGGTCGCCATCATCGCCACCCTCCATTTCCCGCAATTCGACTTCCTTGACACCGTCTACCAGGTGCTCCTCCTCTTTACCTCCCCCCGCATTCAGCCCCACAGATACCCTCTTCCCACTCTCCGGAAACTCCGTTCCTAGCCCCAGTGGCGCTTCCAAAGAAGGGTTGAACCCCGCGGGCGGTGAGTACCCCTCGCAAACCACAAAAGCCTCAATGCTACTCCCCCTCGAACTGCGTGGTTTCGCACAAGTGACACGATCAAAAAGGCATCTCAACTGAGCAAACACAACAGCCACATCCCTCCCTCTGAATATTTTGGCTACAAACCCCCCGCCGGGTTTCAGTACGCAAGTGGCTAGGTTCAGTGCCGCGAGGAGCAGTTGCGACTGGATGTACTCGTCCAAATCGTGCAGCCCTGTGACGTCGGGTGCCCCGTCAGAAATAACTAAATCTGCAGGCTTGTTACCAAGATGCTGGAGCAAGAGCGGGAGCGTGGATGGGTGGGTAATGTCTGCTTGTAGGGTCGTCACACCGGGTAGGGGCGTCATGGGCTGTAAATCGAGTGATACGATGGTAGATGTTGGCGGGAGTGTGCGTGAGAGGACTTGGGACCAGGAGCCGGGAGCGGCACACAAGTCCACTACCCTTGTCGCATCCGCGAATAAGTTGAATTGCGAGTTTAGCTGTAGTAGCTTGAATGCAGAGCGGGCTCGCCATCCTATCAATTCCGTTATTTAACACTTGGATACCCAAAGGATAGGGGCTTAGGAAATCATGCCTTGTTCTTTGGCGAGCCTGTAGTAGGAATCTCGTTTATCTTTGCTCGATTTTCCCATTGCGGTCTATAGTTGAGTTGCAATTCGCGTATGTCGTCGTTGGTGGGGCTCTGTGGACAGATGGAGGTTTGGAAATTAAGAATGTCCCGGTGCCAAGAGGTGGTGGGGTGCGGTAAATTTATGAGCTTAACTGCCCTCCAAGACAAAATGAGGAAATGTTTCGCGGAGGACGCACCAATACCGTAGTAAGTTATGCCTAAGCCCCAACGCTCATAGTGAAGTGAAATTACAGTTATCATAATAAGCTCAGAGTATCATCGCAACGGGGGAACTCCCTTGAACGAGATACCAGTGACTGAGGCGTTTCCTGTACCCAGTATTGATGGTGCCCCGTACACAGCAGCCATCGTACCAATGCAAGTGTTCTACTCGTGCAGCTGAAGCGCCGATAATACAGTACGATGCATTTACAGTACTGTACTGTACAGTACCTTCTCAGATTAGTACAAAGTAGACTAACGCTTTCAACCTGGACCGAAACCATGCTAATAGCAACACTACTCGAGTACTCGAGTAGACGCGGCCCAATCGCCGTGACACAGTTTACTCTTCCCAAACGAGACATACCGCAGAGTGAGAAGACCTTTTTAACAGACCCGTCACGCGCTTCCCCCCATCACCATACACCTCAGGAACGTCACGCTCACTCATCGGGTCGAAAGCACTTAAAACTACCCCATACAACTATTTTCCCGGGTAGCTGGTCTATGTTCATTTCACCAACTCCATAAGTGAGGCCTCATCTCCTCCCCATTTCCAGAAGGAAAAGATAAGAAGGATTCTCAATTCTAGTTTATTCTCTTTTCTGCTGCGTTAGACTTCCGCTTGTTTCCTCTGTGGTTGTTGCTGTTGGCTACCTTGGTCGTTTTCTTCTTCTTTTCATTTTCTTTCCTTTTCTAAACTTTAATCTTTCCCTATCCCCCGCCGATTCGCCTGCCGACCATCTTTCTTTTCTTCTCTTTTCCTCCCAACAATCGAGCACCCTTCTTCCAACTTATAGTTAATTTTATCGCCCCTCATGACAAGTGTTCAACAGCCGGTAGGCCCTGCGCTCCCCGAAAAAACGAGCCAGCCCGAGAAACGACCTCGTGGGAGACCTCCAACATTTACCGACGAGGAACGACTTCAGCGGAAACGGGAGTTGGCTCGCATACGTCAAGCACGGAAGAGGGAGCGGGACAGAGTTAGGAGATGGAGCACGGGACAAGGCAGTGAGGAGATGGGTTCACCAGGAATTGGTTTTCCACCAGATAATTCTGTTGATGAAACAGATACGAGTAGCCTTTCCCAGAAAACCGATCAAAGTGCTTGGGGCCTGGAGAAGGCTGTTGGTTTTCAGGTTCAGGTTGGAGGGGCAAGGGATAATTCACCTCCTGATCAGGAATATCCTGCCCCCAGTGACGAAGGCATCATATCGAGGGAACACAATCTACCATCTAGACCAGTAGGACCGCCATCACCGCAGCCATCTTCACTCCCCCTACCATCAATACCGAACGATTCGATGGTTTGTGACGAGCCAGAGGGCTATGATCGAGCTCACGAGGAGAACTTGGCCACCTGGCATAAGATCCACAGCATTTCGAAGGCATTGGAAGCTTCCCGAGGCAGTCGGGTCATGCAAAATCAGTTAGCCAGCTTGCTATATACGAACGGGCTGGTTTCGCTCATCCAGAGCTGGGAGGAAGCAGGATTTATGCCTCGAGGGAAGGCCTCTCTACCGCCACCATCAACGGTGGAGCAACAGACCGGAATACCCACTCCTCTGCCTAGTACCTCATCCCGTGAAAGTGCGTTCCCTAGTAGTGCTAGCCATGGTCGTCCGGAAGAGTCAGAGGACGAACTTATGGAAAGAATATTAGACAACTTGAGTGGGCGAATGCAGGCACTCAAGTGCCGGAAGGGCCTGAAGTCCGAGGTGGATGAGCTACGGAAGGCCTTGGCGGATAAGGAAGCGAAGTTAAAGGAATGCAACGCAATATTAGAAGCTGAAAGAGCCGTATGGCAGAATTTTCAGAACATGCAGGTTTAGAATCAAACAGCATTGTATGCTTCTTTCTTTCTTTCTTTCTTTCTTTTTCCTTGCATTTTCCTTGCATTTTCCTTGCTCTACTTCACCATGGGGGAGGGGAGGTAGTACCGGAGTTAATACTTGCTTACATTGGCTATATTTTTGCTCTCATTTCCTTTCCGGTCTATATTTTATGCATTGCTATCAGCATCTTTGTTTATTTTGCGATTTGATCGGGGTTGATTTATTAGTTGGCGTTCATGGGAAGATGATGGTGATGAAGATGGTTAAATGAAATGCTGGGGGGAGTCTCTTCTGTATCCCTGATTTCACTCTTGAGCTCGGATTAATGTCACCCCGCCGATATGAAAAGAAAGGGATTCATCAATATATTAGTTACTGTATATAAAAAAATGGAGCTATCGCATGGCATTGACATTTCTGATTCGAATTTCGGTATTTTTCAAAGCCATCCCACAACAATATAGCTCTCTATCGAGGTTCCCTAACTCGTTGACCGCGTCACCACACGGCACTCGTGTAACTTTTGATGTCTAGCCCGAAGACGGTATCATACTTTCGGGAGGCCCTCGTAAGCCACCATACACCCGGCTTTCTAGTGAGGGGTTTTATTTATTTTGCTTGTTTGCTTCTTGAATTTCCCCTTTATTTACCCCGCCACTTACTCCCACCCTCCTCTTTCTGCCATCCTCTACAACGCCACAACCACCTTTGTTTCCCTGCCCACCTTTTGTTTCCACTCAGTCTACTAGAGCCTCTCACGAAGTATCATACCGCGAGCTTTTCACTCCTGTTGCCTAGTCTACTTCATTCCACTCTCCTCCTTCCACGACACCAGGACGTCACGCCAATCCCCAGCCCACTCTCCAAATCATCTACACCACTTCCCAGTACCAATTCCTCCATCACTGAAATTTCTTCGACGCCTCCATTCGCTCCCATAACACGCCAACAAAAAATAAAAATAGTCATGGCTCGCTCTGTTGTCTATAGACATTTCAATCCCCTTCCAAAACTCAATTATGGCCCTCTCTATTAACCCTGCCCATATGCCGGCGTTCAAATCGATCTCTCAAAGTGGCCCGTCCGTGCTCGGTGGTGTTTACTATGACCTTGCTTCAAAGATTTTCACTAAAAACGGGGTTATCCTCCGAACACGCAATGACATCTGGAAAGTGATAGAGCGGAAGCCCAACATATTAACCACCTTCAAGCATAGAAACTTTCATCTCAAGAGGGAGGTCACCAATTGTGCTGCAACTCATAAGTTTATCAACGAGAAAGTTGCCCTCAAGACCAGCAATATCGACTCGGACAGCTCAGGGCGGGCCCCTTTCCACTTCGCCTATCTTCAACTTTGCCCTCAAGATTCAGGCGGAGACGAACGTGAGAAGAACCTCATATTTAATTGACGGGAAGATGACTGTTCAATTGGATAGGATCATCGAGTCTGGCTATCACATCGGCATGATTGAGGAGGTCACTGAAGTTGAAAAAGGTGTCATCACCTATCACTTGAACCCAAACAAGCAGTCTCCCCTACCTTGTTGAGTCACGGGACAGAAGCCAACCCACACTAAAATTATTATTAAACACCAAGTGCGCGGCATTGATTGTCATGTAGTCTTTCTTTTATATCGAACTCCATACAGAAATCTATGCCGCTTTCACACTACTGAACGCAGCTTTGATCTCCTGCAGTTCCCCTTCTAGAGGTTTAAATGCACAGAAATTATCTAGCAGATGGAAAAGTTTAACCCAATTTCGAGAGGGGTAGCATTGGGAATTGTCTGTTTGAAAATATTCACTTCTCCCCAAATTTGGTGCCGGACTAAAAGTTTTAACCTAGTACTTTCTAGCTATCATACACGTCGGAGATCCTGCAAAAGAAAATTCTTTGGACAGTACCAAGGGCTTCTATTGATAATATGCTAGGTCTCTCTCTTCCGGTCACAAGTATTTGCCACCAACATAGGTTTCTACATTTGCCTTTTTTTCCTTTTTTTCCTTTTGACTGGTTCGCTTTCTTGTCCGATGGGGTAGGTTGGTTTGAGGTTTTTAAGTTTCGCTCGGTCGCCCTTTCTAGTACCTTATGATATCATGGGACGGTAGCGCAGTGGTGGATATGTAATGACGGTGTCTCTGTTGCTTGGTGGAAGCTTGTGTATACTCGGGTACTGGCATGCGGTTTAATGCTTAGCTACGGTTTCCTTGTGAAGTTGTGATCGAGTGATGGGTTGTGACAACACTTTGAAGCAAATTACATGAGTTAGAGAGAGACAACTTTACTAGTGGTAGGTTTATCTGAGGTCACAGAGAGAAATTAGCTGGAAGCTCATCATCTCTCTAGTGGGATAGCGGCCAGGGGTGGAGCCGATGCGGGTAGGAGCGACTGAAGGCACTAGATGAAGGACTGGTGAGACTAGTAGATAGATTTACTCACCAGAGGAATCACCAGTGAGGATGCCAATAGGGAATCTCATAATCGCCCGGCACCCGGGAAATACGCCCCCCCACTGTTCGAGTATTTAAGTAGTCTTTCACTTGCCTCGAGGAGAATACACTCTCGTAGATTTCCATAAAGTTACTCTCATGCTGGCACTGAACAAACAGTTCAGGTGCTAAGCACTGGCCCGTCAAGTCATACTCTTGAGACCAAAGCAAACCCAAGCCAGCGACAGGGTTTCCCTCCTACCGGCGGCCGGTACTGGCGAAATGATAGACTTACCACACCAATGCAAAACTGGATCGAACCGAACCAGTTAACTTACCTACTACCGGTATGGAACAGAGACACCAACAAACCCGCTGCCCCAGGTCAAAGTCTTGGCATCTCTAGTTGTAGTCGGCACCAAAACCCCGATCAACCTCACACAACATCCTACCCAGCTCACATTTACCTCTCTCCACCCACCCGAACATCTCCACTGATCCATCCCCCGGGCGCCCCCCACAACCACCGCTCATCTCCAATCCATCAACCCGCAACCATACCCAAAGCTTTAACCCACCTACCGCCCACCTCAGCAGTTTCCACACTATGAACCACCTCCCAGAAGCGTGGGGTAGAGTACGCTTCATCAATCAATCAAACCCCCACCGTCATTTTTTTTTTAAAAAAAAAACTAACTGGTTTTCTCCTTTCTTTTTTATCAACGACTAGCCCAGAAACGACGTTTATGGTGCATACGATGCCTCGCATTTGCAATCTTCTATGCCGAACCAGCATACTCAGTCTCCGATTGTTACTGGCACCAGTGTTGTTGCGCTCAAGTTCAATGGTGGGGTTGTTATTGCTGCTGATAACCTTGGTATTCTCCCCCCATCATCCATATCTACTCGTTTATACTTCATACCACCAGCGATGGTAACAATGGCGACTATAGCTTCCTACGGTTCCCTCGCCCGCTTCACCAATATCGAGCGTCTGAAGCAGGTTGGGACTCACACTATTGTTGGTGCCGGTGGTGACATCTCAGATATGCAGTACTTGCACGAGAAGTTGTTAGATCCCTTAATCATTAAGGAGGAGTACCAGAACGATGGACACCATCTGCGTGCCTCGCATATTTACAGGTACCTTAGCAAGGTGTTGTACCAGCGCCGTTGCAAGTTCAATCCCCTGTGGAATACCTTACTGGTTGCGGGGTGGGATGATGGCAAACCGTGAGTTTATCAGTCACTAGATAAGGGAAGTAGCCCGGCTAATGTCCAGTGTAGATTCTTGGCTTCGGCGGATCTTCTAGGAACTACTTTCTCCGCCCCCGCTCTAGCCACTGGGTTTGGCGCGCATCTCGCTGTCCCCCTACTCCGCCGTGTTTGCCCCGACGAAGCCGCCGTAGAGAACATCACTCGTGAACAGGCGGTTGCCACTATTGAGGAGTGCATGAGGGTGCTCTTCTACCGTGATGCTCGAAGTTTGAGCAAGTACTCTTTGGCCATAATCACCGGAGAGGATGTGGAGGGTGCTGAGGAAGGTGAAGCGAAGAAGGTCAATATCGAATGGGAGAAGGATATTGAGCTTCAAAACCAGAGCTGGAAGTTTGCCGAGGGTATTAGAGGGTATGGAACACAGGTTGTCTAGGTGTATGGATAGAGCTTGAGGGGCGTTGCCACTGAACATGTGGGACCACACAAAACATAAATGGTGAATGCTTTATTTTTGTGAACACTTATGACTGGAACCAAATACTTTTTTGAACAACGACACCATTCTACCGCGACCCCAAGAGCAGTCTAATCCCATACCCAAAAGCATTACCCTAATTACCCCATCCCGCCCGTCGACCGTCCACCATCGATAGCTATTGCTTCTCCGCCCCGCCCCCCTCCTCCTCCTCCTCCTCCGCTTCCTTGTCCGCTTCCTCCTCCTCCCCCTTCCCCACCCCCTCCCCCTGAACCCCCAACAAGGCATACACCGGAGCTCCCAACTTCTTCCTCCCCTCCAAAAAATCCAACTCGAGAATAAAAACGTACTCCACGAGCACCCCACCCAACAACCCCACCAACTCCCCAGTAGCCTTCGCGCTCCCCCCAGTGGCAATAATATCGTCGACAACCAGTACCCTCTGCCCCGGCTTAATCGCGCCCACCTGCATCTCGAACCAATCCGTGCCGTACTCCTTCTCGTATGCCACGCGCACACACTCACCCGGCAGCTTCCCGGCCTTGCGCACGGGCACAAATGCAGCGCCCAACTTGAGCGCCAGCGACGGGCCGAAGAGGAAGCCCCGCGCCTCGAGGCCCACGACCACGTCCACGCCCGCAAACGGGGGCGTCAGCGTGGGAGGGTGGGCAGACTGGATATGCAATTCCAACGCTTGCAGCAGCGTTGCGTGGAGGACTGGGGAGGCAAATATTGGGAGGATGTCCTCGAACATGATGCCTGGCTTTGGGAAGTCGGGGTATCGGCGGAGGGAGGCACGGAGGCGGGATTGGAGGTTTGGGAGGTCGGATTGGTCTGCCATTGTGAGTTTTTTTTTCCTCTTCTTTTCTTGTTTCCCTTTTTCAAGTCCGGTTTCGATTCCCGAGTTTGGAGATTTTGGACTGTTGGTTTTGGGAGCGTAAGGATGGGAAGGTGGGTGGGAGGAGGAGGATTTCAAGACTTAAATGCCTGACCAGCACCTCCGTATTAGTAGTCTCGACCAAAGCGGATAACCTAACCCGTTACCCTATTAGTTAGTGCGTAAAAAAGCAAACCAATAGAAAAAAAGAAGGAAAACACGGGAGGAATGACTTGTCGTCTATTCTGCGGTACCGTAATCATTTAAACGCGGCGTAGAGTATGTGAAGGGGAGGATTTTTCCTCCGCCGCGGGTGGTTATGCGACATGTCTGTATCTTCGGATACTGATTGCCAGACACAAGTACGATACCGGTATGAGCCCCCCCCCCAGCGGGAAGATGTAAGAGTATCATAGGAAAAGAGCGCCCCTTGCAGCAAATACCCCTCCTCTTCCTCCGAAGGACTGGGGGGGAGGAAGAGGGGGAGAGGGGGAAAAGAGAGAGAGAGAGATAGCGAGAGATGGGCTATTTCTAATTTAATTTAATTATTTTTTCCACTATATCAATTGGTATCATATTACCGGTACAAGTGGGGTTGTCAAAAAAAAATCCATGCCAGGGATGCTAACCCGGGTAGAGAGGCTTGTTTTGATATTTCATTTTCATTTCGATAAGTTGTTGCTGGGTCGGATCACGAGTTATCATGTGGGGGGGGGGGACGGGAGAATGGTAAAATGGTATCATAATACAAGTGCCACCGAAAAAGTGAGTGCACGCGTGGGATTTTACACCAAAAACGGTCAATTTCACACACTTATTCCAGCACCAGCACCATAATTAAAAATAAGATAACTTCATAGCATGTTCAGAAAAGCTGTAGACTGCTTGACTTCTATTGAATCCTCAACTGAATTTAAATTATCTGAAGAGTAGTAGTGGAGGGAAATAAAATTTTCCTCAAAACTGCGCCAAGACCATCTTTTTTGGTGAGAAAACTGTGTCTTGGCAAAATTTGAAAGTTCAACTGCATACTGCTCCTCAGGGAATTTAAATTCATTTAAGGTTTCAAAAGAGGTTGAGTAGCCTGCAGCTTTCTGATCATTCTATGAAGTTATCTTATTTTTAATTGTGGTGCTGGTGCTGGAATGAGTGTGTGAAATTGGCCATTTTTGGTGTAAAATCCCACGCGTGCACTCACTTTTTCGGTGGCACTTGTATCATACCCGTAAAAACTCTTGAAAAATCCGCCATCTCTGTTCTGTGACGAATATCCATGAAAATTGCGACATCAGCCTAGATAGATTTTAGCTTGGCAAATTAACACAATGGTGGGAGCCAGTTAATGAGATCCAACACAGCCAAATGACTCAAGCTACACCATGTCAGGAAACCACTAATCCTTCTTAAGTGCTTTTGACTCAGAAGCCGGAGATCACAGGGCTGACCGAGATGGCGGATCTCAAAAGTTTTTACGGGTACTATGTACTTGAGTACGAGACTTGTAGGAAATAGCTAGTTATTATTATTATTATTATTATTTTTATGGGAGGTGTTAGTTGATGGTAAACTATTTCTTTACTTGCGGTGCGTGGTCTACTGTACAGTACAGTATCGTACTCTCCTCTAATGCGGTGCCCAGGCTGCCAAGTGATGAACGGAAAAGTTGGCTTAAGTACCGGTAGCTGAAGCTATGCACAGTACAGTTTGTATAGTACAGTACCTTACGCGATGTTATTCCCCCCCCCCCCCCCCCCCC
>JACCEG010000030.1:609637-630770 GCA_014065205.1 Tuber brumale | reverse complement strand
AAGGTCCCCTCTCATATATCCTGCGAACAGCATGCGGTCGGACGGACGGCGGCGACGTATATGGTGTTATGAAGTGGGCTTCATTGATGTGACATTTTAGTTATGGGACGCAACTCTCGAAATCTCGCTAATGACGTGCGGGCCCCATAAGGGGGCCGGAGGGGGGTGTTGGCACTCCGGTAAATTGAGGGTCTGTGCACAGTTACCCTACCGTGGGTCTGTGCACATGTCTCGGATTTCCATATGCCTAACAGTATTGCACTGTCTCAGGCTGGTAACTGTCCGGCCGGCTGGACCTCACGATTTTCAATGGGAGCTGGTTTGCCTGAGCTAGCACTCCCCTAATGACTACGATCACCTTACAGTGACATTCTTGGAACCTTGGGTTACTGGTGACCCCACTCTGCCCTCTTGCGGGCCGGGACTTAGTAAAAACCAGTACAATCATCATCATCAAAGAGGTTTCTTTTGTTTGGGTTTCTTTTGTTTCAGGAGTTTTCTGCGGGCTGCCTATGGGGGCTTGGACAGCAGAGGATAGCAGTTTTATGGGTGGGGTTTTCTTGTTGCTTCCTGCCGGTGTTCTTCTTGGGCCTGTGTCTGGTTTTTATTGCTGAGGGTGTGAGGGATTTTTGCTTACTTTCTTGGCAGCTTGGCTCGGTGGGTGCCTGGGTTGGGTGTCGGATGTGCGGTTGGTCCCAGACCAGAGGGACGTGGGGCAGCTTGTTTTTCCCTTGGCCAGTGGAGGAGGTTTTTGACCAGCATGTCTCAGGACCAAATCGGGGGTGTGGGGCGGTTATTATAGAGGTGCCCTTGTATTAGGATCCATGTATTAGCCAGGCTGTGCCTTCATAGTGGAGGTTTGCACCTTAAGCAAATAAATTCTAGGATTTAACAAAAAAAACAAGTTCACAGGGATAGTTTCATCATTGGAAAGTACAGTACAGTACAGTACAGTACAGTACACTAGCAGCCGCAAAGTTCTCGTAACACCCCAGGTACTCCACCAATTCCTGCCCAAGATATCAGGATAGGCAGGACACTTTCTTGAGAAATATTTCTTGATCTGGTAATGGCAAATCCCATCCCCTAATTTGTATGCAGATTTCGCAGCTTTTTAGCGTGGTTAGTAGCATAGGTTAACCTCAGATCCTTACCCAAGGTAGTATGGCCATGGAACTCTCGCTGTGACCTGACCAGTAGAAAATATCTCGGCAATTGCGACACTTGAGCTATTCCTAATCCCGGAATATTCTGAGGAACTAAAAAGCGACAAACACAAACGAAGGGATAGAGAATATTCACATTTTTTTTTTCTCACTGAATAGCTTCTGCAACTTCCCAGTTGAAGACTGCCAAGACTTTGCGATACTTCAGGCGCCACGAGAACTTTGCGGACACGAGTGTATCACGCTTGCACAAGTAACCATAAGACTTACAAAAACACATTGTGGCTTAAATTACCACTCAACCCCACCCTTAGCTAAAAACCCAGTAAATTTTTTTTTTCAGATAGCTTGAAATTGGAACTATTCATCCATCTGGGAAATTTAACATGTTGAATTTGACAGCCTGTAAAGAATTCAATCTTCTCGAAAGGAATTTCTTAAGACCACCCTGCGGGCCCATAAGCATTGAAGTGAACTTGCTGGGTTGGTGGGGGGGGGGCAACTTTCGCATATCAAGACCGATGATATTATGATATTATTATTATTATTATTATTATTATGGGTGATGCCATACGGTAAGACTGTGTGCTGTTATGATAGGTACTTGTAGTTGCATCCATACCGGTATTCATTCACAGCAGAAAGCCCATCATCACCAGGGAAAATCCAGCAATCGGTGGACCACCATGGTATGGAAGATTCTACTACATGCGAGAGTGAAGCACACAAGTTATCATGCACTTACGACATTATCTTCTTGTATGTGGGATATAAAACGTATTTTGGCATTCCTTTAAATTTTAATTTTTTTTTTTGGTAGCGAGAGCAAAATAATGTATCTAGTGCAAACTCCAAACAACGTCATAACACGGTATCCTCCGCCAAAAGGTTCCAATCCAACCTACTCTCTATAAGTTACGATATGATAAAGCCAAAACAAGAAAAAAGGTTACAAGGAACGGTAATTGAATGTAAATGTCAACGAAAATAAAAATAATAAAAAAGTGTGGAAATCGCCGCTTAGGTTTTGGCTCACCTTAGTCTCATTTACCATCAACGAGTAAAGGAAGACATTGGTGAGAGAAAAAATAACAGGGAGAAAAGAAAAGAAAAACGAAGGAAAGACAAGAGGTATAAGATATAATAAATTCCAGCACTAGGGGGAATAAAACCGCAATGCAAACACCCACAGAAGAAATATAAATAGAAAGAACCTAGCAAGCAAAAAAAAAAAGAAGGAAAGAAAAGAAAAGAGAAAAAAACCTTGCGCCGACAGGAGAAAAAAAGAAAAAGTTACCACCAACCCGCATCAAATTCAGCAGCCCAGCAATTCTTATAAGTGCCAAATGTTAAACAAAAAGAATCACAATTAATGTAGGAAATGCCACCATGCGTTCAACTCTCAGAAATTATAGCGATCCCCCTGCCTACTGACTGGCTTTCCCTGCCTGTTTAGAGGCACTCCTTTATCTTGAGCACTTCCCTTCTTCTTGTTGGTTTTTCGCGGCTGAGGTTGCTCGAAATGTGTATGGCCGTGTTCGTCAATCATAGTTTCATTTGTCCAGTTGAGGCACCTCCAGACTTCAGGGTCGATATGGGTCTTGCCGCGAGTATTCATTCTTGTGGAGCCGGCTTCCTTTTCGGGGGCACCTTCACTTTCCCCCGCGAGGTACTTTTTACGATTAATCATACCCTCTTCGATATGCTTCCTATACTCTTCAAACTGTTGCTTCAGTTTTTTCTCCCTGACACCCTTGATATCGAGCCAGGACAGCATTTGCTCAAACTCTTCGACTGTATCGATATATCCGTATTGGGTTGGCGATGCGAGTGTGGTTGAGCTCTCCTCCAATGCTTGGCGTTCAAGCACAGTCATCCTCCCGTCTTTGGAGCCATTCATTTTCATCCTTATATCACTCCTCTCCTCAGATGCCCACTTCGTCCCTGTCTCCTCAACTAGGAAGCCCTCTCTCTCGCTTGGGTCAGGCCCCTGCACCCATATCATTGCATTCGCGTATCCGGCGTATGCAGTAGATGACTGGGGCAAACCACCGAACGGCATCCCATTTCTCTCAAACCACCAGTATCTGTTCCAGAATCGATCTCTCCCCATCATCCTAAACCTTGCACAATCGGCTTGCCTGAGGTCTTCGTCAAATGATGCGATTTTTTCCTCCTGCTTAGCAATTTTTGCTTTCACCGATTCAATCGTTTTCAGTACCTTTTGGAACTGTTTCGAGGTTTTGGGGAGCTTGGCCGCTGCGTCCGCCTTCTCTTTTTCGGCTTCGCGTTTTCGCTTGCGCTCGTTCGCACGCTCGCCTCCCCGCCTCAGGGATCTACCGCGGTCGGTATCATCGCCATCTTCGTCATCGTCACCATCCAAGTCTTCCTCGTCTGCTCCAGTCATCTTAGAATCACCATCCGCGTCAGTAGATGTCTGCCGAGATGCTGCAACCGGTGAAGGTGACCTGGGCGTGTTCTCGGGAAGAAGTATCTTCCTCTCGTCATCAAGCATTTTCAGTTCAGAAATCCTAAACCAAGTGGTTAGCTTAGTGGGTAGGGAGAAAATGGCCAAACATTTTCATACAAGTCTCGCCTGGCTCTCTGGACTTCGATTTTATCCTTCCTATGTTTTGTCATCTCTTCAGAACATTCCTCCATGTAATCCCTAACAGATCTTGTCTCGTGTGTCAGTCTGGAGAGCAAATGCAAAACCATAGCTCTCAAGTTGATATCCAATGTTAGGTATCGCTGTCGGACGCTCTCGAGTGCCGGTTCCTCATCCACAGGTGTCAAATATTTCAGAATTTCCTCACAATCCTTAGAATAGCGATCGTCGACCGAAAGCCTGTAGAGCACGCCAACGACGATAGCCTGCCATCCTCCATTCTTGAAATCCCTCACTTTCAGACGCTGAATCCAACCATCACTGTCTTCAAATAGTTCGTCGGCCCGATGACACCTCTCTCTATCCTCAGACTTCGCTCTTGATTTCTCCTCATCATCCTCAATTTCCATCTTGTCACCATTCACCCTGACAATATCTTCGGCCGAACCAGTCGAACTCCCGTCCTCCTCATCACTCTCCTCCTCCTCTTCATCGTCCTCCTCGGGTTCGGGTAGCTGTGCTTGAATAACCCCTTGCTCGTTCACAATTGCTTTGAGAAGTGCACAATGAATCTCCACAAATAAGTCGCAGTCAATCTCATCACTACTGAATTGCAACGCTTGAAGGTAATCGTCAAACGTGAAGGAATCCAAGAGCAAGGGCTCACAGTAGATATTAAGAAAGACCCAGGTGCTGAGAAAGAAACTAACTTTTTCCTCGTCGATGCCGTTATTCATGGGCACGGGTGAAGCTGAGGAAACCAAAGACGACCTCGTCAATGACCTAGAAGCTCTCCGGATTGTATCAACAGCAGAAGGCTCGATTTTTACAGATATGGGAAGTTGTGAGAGAAAGTGGAGCTTGGGTCTGCGGGGGCCTTCCTGATATGGGAGATCCAAATCCTCAATCGGATATTTGATGGGCTTAGGCGGAGGTGGCGGAGGTGGGGGTGTATCTTCCTTGGCTACGGCCTTGAGATTAACCCTTGCCGTTCCGGCTTCCGGGGTTCCAGTCGGACTACTCCAAGGGGAGGTTCGGGCGCTATTCGATGTGGCTCCTGGTTCACGATCAAGTTGCATTAGTTTGGTAACTTTCATGGCAGCTTGGTGGCTCTTGCTCTTGTGGGACTTTGGTGCCGGTTTGATCTCGACCGGGGTTGAAGGAGCAGAGCTACTATTGGTCACGGAAGCAACAGCCAATCCCTGCTCCCTCTTTTGTGCCAAAGCCTTTGCCTTTCTCTCCGCTGCAGTAGAAGCCCTCTGCAAGTGCGGAGGAACGGCCTGCGGAATCTTATATCTGTTTGCGAACTCCTCCTTCACCAGCCAAGGCGCCCCATTCCATGGCTCTCTCGACACAGTATTCTTGATAAAGGAGCGTAACATAGCCTTCGTGAAGGATTTCTTGTCCCGTACGAGATGCTCATTGTCGACTTGTGCCTCCTCATCATTTCTATTGATAAGCTTGACGGTGTAACGGGAGAATCCTTTTCGCTGAATATCACCACTGGCATATCGCAGTTCAGGAAACATTGTCTTCTCGCGTACCAATGCCTCCACCCGATCACCATTGGGTAGTATCGCTGTAACATGTTCGCCAGGGTAAAAGTCGCTCTTGAATGACTGGCAAAAAAAAGGGGGGGGAAGTTAGTAACGAAGAGGCGATAAAACCCATTGAGGTAACATACGTCGTGCAATTGGTCAACTTTATATAACGTGTTAGTAAATTGTATATAACATCCATCAATAGAATCACCATCTTACCTAATGTATCAATTCTCGACACCGTCGAGAATTGTACTTTCCTGAGAACAGGGTCTTTAAGGGCTTCGGGGAATGTCTGATCGACATCTTGCGAACTATTTGTCTGCACTTTCCGTAAGATCCCTCTGACACGGCCTTTACCATCTCCAGGCGAGGTGCTTACTTCACTTATCAATGCCTCAAAGAAGCTGAGATTCATGTGACCTGTAATCTCGCAACTGAATTGCTTCTTTATTAACTAAGTCAGCCACGCTCTTGCAAATTGGTCCAAACACTTTCGAACAAACATGTGACATCAGACACTACTAAATTCCTTACCGTTTTGTAAAAATCGAGCCTTAGGAATAACCAAGCCTTAGCATAGTCATTCAGGAGGAGTCTGGGGCAAATGATGATTACATACCTATCCAAATAACTCTGATAGTCGACAAAGACTTCCCCAGTCTGCGAAATTTGCCAAACCTAATAGATATTAAAGACGTAAGTCCATAAACTCCAAATCCAAATATCGCTTCCTTCAACGGATAAATTGAGACACACACCTCTTGGGATTCATCGTCGATGTCAGGGCTAGCGACGAGCTGTACGGGCTTCCTCTTATATAATACCTGCACTTTATATCAACCCCGAACCGTATGGGAAGAGAGGGCAAGGAATAACATAATCCGATCATAAATATAACGATTAGGGGTTCAAGGGTAGTTCTTACCATCCTCGCTGGTATGACAGGCAGAAAGGGATTGAAACCCTATGGCGATATTAAAAGAGAGAGGACCTAAAATATCCCTAACAGACAGGAAAGAATTCTAGAAGACCAAGCGATTGGAATAAAGATTGCCAAGGAGGGAAAGGTATTTATGGGAAATGGAAGAGATGAGTAGAAGAGAAGGAGAAGACTGCAAGAAGGCGCCCGGAAAGCACTGGTAGCTGTTGATCGAAGAAATTATTTCACAACGACACAGCAAAGGACGGATGCTGAGTTACCTGCCGGAACAGGGGGGTTGACAGGCGATGCGGGAGCCTCAACTTAACGGGATGGTTCCTGTCGTCGGCGATGACAATCACCCGGATATAAACGCGGGAGGAAGAGCAGGAGGGTGAAGGGGATGCAGGACTGCAAGAGCGGGAGTATGTCGTCGGGGTAAATGGTGGCTTAGTGGAGGAGAGTGGAACGAGAGGAGGGAAAGGGCGGGCGTGATGATGGGGGAGGAGGAGGAGGAGGAGGTAGCGGTGATGATAATGACGATGGGAGCGGTGGTGACAGCGGTAGGCGTTATGGTGGTGGTGCGGAAAGGAGGAGGAGGAGGAGAAGCGAGGAGGGGGTGAGAGGACGAGGGGGGGGGTGAGAAAACGCGGAAGGGCGGACGGAGAGGACATTTTTTTTTCGAGGAGGACTGCCACCACCACTGCTGCTGCTGCTGCTGCTGCTGCTGCTAACTGTGTGGGAGGAGCAGCAGCGCAACTTAGCTAAGGAGGCGGCGGACAGGGCGTGCGCCGAAGGTTCTCTCCCCAAGAACACATCCCGCCAAGCTGCCAAGACTCTCCCCCTCGAGGCATTGGAAAACCAAGAAGTTCCTCTCCTCCAGAAGGGAGACTTTGACAGACTCTCCACACCCAACACGGTGACCCTTTTGCTCGCGACAAAAAATTGGGCCCATATTTTTGGAAACAATTCTCACATGATTCAATACAATATCAATCCATGCTGTGAAGCTTCAAATCATGTATCCCACTTTCCTACCCTCACCACCTCTTCTCAATGGAAGTGAAGGCACCGTATTGCGCCGTATTCTTGTTGTGGTTACCTTCCAGAGTACATCCTTTTCGAGACAATCCCTACTGCCTGCATGCAGGCAGGCCAGCCAAAACTGGGGGGACTGTTTGTCCGGCTGCCCTTTTCCATTGGAAGGATCCGCCGTTCATCACCACCGAGAGTTCTCCCCCTCTCCCCCCACCGCCATCCTGCTCTTTCTTTATTCGTCGTCATCCTTATTACACAGAACTGCTACCACAGGCCAACCCCCCTCTCCCCCCCCGACAACTTTCAAACCTACAGACAGTCACCCCTTCCTAGTATTCACAAGGTGGAGAACCTGATATTCAAACACCATCAATTGTTAGTAAACAAACAATAAGGTTTCTGACGGACTTAAATAATACCGCTAAATAGTAAAAAAATTATGACAAAACTTGAAACGGTCAAAATATTTACCTTTTCCGAGCCTCACTCTACTAGCGAGTTCTCTAGACCCAATCAGGTCAGGTGTGGCTAGTTTTTTTGAATTTCACAGCGATGAAATCCACTCCCCCCATCCTCCTTACTCCAGTACCGTAGTCGTCAAAAAATAGCTTGTCCGAGTGGGGGAACTGGAGAGGGAACTGGAGAGGGAACTGGAGAGCAAAATCTCAGCGCCTGCATACACCCACTCGCTGCCCTTCACTTCTACCACCTCACGCTGGCGATACGGAATTGGGATTACACTCGCACGATCAGTCTTCCACGGCTGAGATTTGACAACTGACCTTGCTGTGCTAAAGCCGTTGTTGTATGCTGGAGTGGGCTGCCGAGCGAGTACGGTAACGAACTGTTCGTTTAATCGCATATTACTTGCATTCCCCATGCGGTGTCCTAGTACTCGCACAAGCCGCGCTTCTGATTTGGCTACCAACCAGGTTTCCTGGCAGAGCGTAGATAGGCTCCCTCTCCCTTGTGACTTATAACAATTGAAGTCAAGTGGGAAACCAATCGCTATTAAATTGCATCTATAAACCTCAGAGTGTCAGTACTTAGAGGGTGCACGAACACAGCACATCAGAGTGCCATTTGTCGTGCTCGAGGGACCATTCCCGAACAACTTTACCGGAGGTTATGATCGCGCTTGCGCTTGGGCTGCCCCGCCATACATCGGCAAATACTGCCAATATATCCGATGAAACAAATAATATAATACCTGCATAAATTTTGATGGGTATACGAGTGACCCATGATGATTCCCAAGGGTGGTCGTTTCGATGAACTTTGAATCAACATTTTTTTTGCGCTAAAAAGGGAGTCTTGGGGAGCAGTCTGATTTACCGTAGTCTGATTTACCGGCCCTATATACTCTCCAGTACGGCGGCAGGTGGTTGGGGTCAGGACGACAACCGAGGTGAGAGAAAGACATCATTGTCGATATGGATCACCTGAAACCCAAAGGTGCTCGAGCAATCCAATGATAATTGTATGATATCTGCGCAAACCAGGAGGTGGATCCGCCTACCCACCAATCCTCCTTTCGACCTAGGGTTGGGTTAAAAATACTACCGGTATCTACGTCTCAGGCTCATTGTGTGTTGTGTGGTACAAAGTGTTGTTCGGCCACGCCAATGTTAGTCATCCTGGTTGTCGTGGTAACGATGGGTGCCCTTGCAGCTTATTTGTTGATGACCCTTATAGATTCAGAGGCTTCCGTTCTCCTTCTCCCCCCTCAATCTCCGTCTCCTCATCAATCATTGACTTTTCATTACACTTCCCAACCTCATATCCTCTAGTCTCTTATAGGACCTTCAGACATGTCTTTAAGGGAGATCGAGGCCCGTCTGGCTGGGATATCTGTTAACGGGGAGAACGCCAATCCGTCCTCTGGGCCTCACAAAACAAAGGTACATGGCGCTCTCTGGCCTCAATAGGAGCAATTTTTACTGACTTGAATTCGTCTAGACTAATACGGCATCCTCGAGCACTGCTGGTGGCTTGCTACAAGACAAGCAAAGTCAGCAAACTGGCCCTCCCAGGCATCCTCTACTGAAAATTGCTGTCCACAATCAGAACCATGCCAATAACCAATGGAGGCCTTCGGAGATGCCACCACCTTCTCCTCCTCGCAAAGCCCAAGATGCTTCATCGGAACAGCAGAGGAAGTCGGATAGTTCAGATGCTCTGACCATTCCACGGTCTATGCCCTCATCACGTGAATTCCACCTGGGGATGTTTGAAATAGGGCGTCCCTTGGGGAAAGGAAAATTTGGTCGTGTATATCTCGCCAAAGAACGCAAGAATGGGTTTGTCTGTGCCCTGAAAGTTTTGCATAAGAGCGAGCTTCAACAGGGGAAGGTTGAGAAGCAGCTCCGAAGGGAGATTGAAATTCAGTCAAACCTGAGACATCCCAATATCCTGAGATTGTTCGGGCATTTTCATGACTCGAAGAGGGTTTTCTTGATCCTTGAGTTTGCCGGACAGGGGGAGCTCTATAAGATGTTGAGGAAGGTTGGCAGGTTCTCTGAAAGGCGTGCAGCTGAGGTATGTTATAAAACACCCTGTCTTATGTCTCTAGCTAACCATGCCGGCGTATTTAGTACATTGCTCAGATGGCTGCTGCTCTTCAATATCTCCATAAGAAGCATGTTATCCATCGTGATATCAAGCCCGAAAACATCCTTGTCGGAATACACGGTGAGATCAAGATATCCGATTTCGGCTGGAGTGTGCACGCTCCTAATTCAAGGTATGATCACTCTCTCGATGCCAGTCTTGGTCCATTACTGAGTTCGAATACTGTAGACGTACCACCATGTGCGGAACTCTTGATTATCTCCCACCAGAGATGCTGAACGGCAGCAACTACCACAATGAGAAAGTAGACTTGTGGTCTCTTGGTGTTTTAACATACGAATTCTTAGTTGGGGCAGCGCCGTTTGAGGATTCACCCGTGGAGACACAACGGAGGATCGTCAGGGCTGATATGAAAATCCCCGATTTCGTCAGCTCAGAAGCGGCCGATCTTATTAAAAAGGTATGTTCACTCGATCACGTCTGGAGGCCCTGTCTAGCATGCTAATATTATCTTAGCTACTTGTTGTCAAGCCTGATCAGCGAATCCCGTTGGACGAGGTCGCAAAGCATCCATGGATCTTGAAGCACTGTGCACAAAAACCTGGAGCGAATATCACAAAGCGCTCAGGAGGAAGCACTGAAAAGTCGTGACATCTATATGGGAGGGTGGTTGATTGCCCGAGTCACGAATTATTCTACTTACTGCGTCCCCCGAATCTTGACATTTTCCAGTCGCAAGATGGGAAAGCATCGAAGGGGATCAGGGGCCTGGGGGGACTCATTTTTATTTGGGATCGTTTTCATCTGTGCTGTGTCTCCTGCTTTTTGTTGTAATTTTGTACTTTGGCGTGTACGGGTTCATGTATCCTTCTAGGGTTAAAGGTCAATGATAATTCTAAGTTGTACAAAACGAAAAGGCAAGGGCGAGGTTATTATACAAATACGTGAGAATCATAAGAGAGTGCCACGCTTGCCCCCTCTCCCGTGATGGCGAGCTCCTGGTATATGATACAAATTGGGGGGATTGACAAGTTGACGAGAGTTAGCGGTAGATCTCGGAAAAGGGTCGGGTATCAGCAAAGCAAGAGTCAAAGACATGATTGACGATCTTGGTTGCCTCTGCTTCGTCTTTGCATTTTGGGTTATTCTGCATAGACAAAATAGCCCGTCTCTTGACGCAAGCCTGATGCTGCTTTGTGAAGTTGAAAAGTCCTCTCGTAAATGCCTCCCTCGTCCACCGACACTCCCCACTCAAACTTGACGCCCTGATCTACATGCAGCCGCCGGAGGAGAAAAAAGGGTTAGCCTCCGGACCAGACCATCCGACAATCCGAAATTCGCATTCCCGGGTATATATACCTCAGAGCAAGCATGATGTTTCAACTCCTCCCAATCAACCCTGAATCGCAAGTGGTCGTACACATGGACCAGTTCGTGCGCGAGCGTGTCCTCCGTATGCCCCCTATCACGCAACCGGTTCTGGCAGAGCAGGACCCCATACTCGGGTGAGAAGCCGCCGGACTGGAAGTTCTCACAGGGCATGCACTTTATGTTTGAATCGTCCATTTTGCCGTTTAGTTTTGTGATGTTTTCTAGCATGAAGCGGACTATGGGGCCTATTATTACGTTATGCAAGATTAGTTGGGCTGGGCTGGGGTTTGGAGGAGGGAAGGGGGACGGAACTGTAGTTCATGAGGTAGTCTCTGTTCTTCTCGCACTTCCGACACTCGGCTTCAGCGCGGTGGGCGGCGCGTTCTTCATCGCTTAGGCCTAGGCCCGTGAGTCCGCTGAATTTCTTCCTCCACCATTCTGGGTCGCCTTTTGAGGGGGTGGGGGGTGGTGGTGTTGTGGATTGCCCGGACATTGAGTAAGTGAATGAGTGAGCTTGGTATTCTTGCTTTGGTTTTGGCCCTGGTTTAAGCTTTTTTTTGGTGGTGGTGGTGGTGGGGGGGTTGTGTTGCGGCTCAGTTGGAGCATTGGGCTGGGTCACGGTTAGACCGTGTGAGGGGTCAGCGAGGCGGCACCCTCAGCGAGGCGCGGCAAAGCTTGGCATCGGTGTAGTAGTAAAGTGATCTCCATCGCTCAACCTCAATCGTAATGCAAATATACTGTTGTGTCTATTGATCTAATTTCCTTTGAAAATGCCCGAAAACAACAGCAAAGTTCCCTCCCGAGTACGAGAGCAGATGGCAATTGAGATGGCCACCAAAGGGACAGCACCGAGTCTTACCATTGCTGCAGCAATGGTAGGAGTTGCACCAACAACTGTGATGCACCGCCGAAAGGGACGAAAAAGTCGGGAAGAAGAAGGTCAGCGCAGACAGAAGCTGACACCAGAGGAGGAAAGAACGATTGTCGACCGATGTTACTTTCGTTGTCGCCTTGGGTTTCCCCCAACGATCTGGCAGTTGCGGGAAATTGCTACCACAATTTTACGCAAAAGAAGTCCCAACGAAGTCATTGGAAAATAATGGGAGGAGGCGTTTAAAAAACGACATCCAGAGGTTAGAACTCGATTTAGCAAACAGCTGGATTTTATTCGAAATGTTCGTGGTAATGATATTAAACTTATGAATCATTTCTTCAATGAGGTATGTTATATAAAGATAAATCAATTTTTACTTAATTTTTTTTATATGCCTTAAAGTATTTTATTTACCTGATATTATCCCAATATATTTTATAACATTTGTATAATATATTAATTAAAAGAAATATTTTATAGTTAGAAGCAATTGTACAAGAGTACAAAATTGAGCCACAAAATACCTACAATATCGATGAAATTGGATTTCTACTTGGACTAGGACAGTCAGAGCGTGTTTTGGAAGTAATACGAAATCCTCGAGAAAGTGGCCAGTTAAGATCTCGTGCACAAAGTTAGTATTTTCTTATCTGTAATAAATTAAAAAAGTTTTCAGAACATAATACTCACATAACTATAGATGGTACTCGTGAGTTTATCACAGTTATTGAGGGCATTTGTGCGGATGGGACGAGTCTTAAACCTACCTTAATCCTCAAGGCAGAGGAATTTATTGCTGAATGGTTCAAACGAGTAAAAGGAGTTCCAGAGGATATTTTATTTGGCCGTTCACATAATGGATGGACAGATGAAAAAATGGCCATGGAATACCTACGACGGAACTTTGGAGATAATAGTATCTCAGCACAAAAGGCTACAGGATGTTTCAGGTTGCTGTTTTTTGATGGCTATAGTAGTCATGTGAATGCAAAATTCTTAGAATTTTGTATTTGACAAAAGATTGTTCCCTATTGCCTCCCACCGCATACGACTCATCGTCTACAGCCACTTGATTTATCCATCTTTGGTCCATACAAACAGCAATATCAAAAAGAACTGACAAGACGATTCGAATGAAACGAATACGGAGTTTCGAAAGGAAACTTTTACCAAATCCTGATGACTGCCCGTCGAGCTGCGTTCACATCAGAAAATATTCGCAGTGGATTTCAAAATACTGGACTAATTCCACCTAATCGGATGATTGTAATTACAAAGATTGAAGCTATACAAGCAGAATCTCTGACCAACAATTCCTCCTCCAATTCCTCAAACCATACTACCACTGCGCGAACCCCAAATCCTATACCCTTAAGTGCCTTCTCATCATTCCAGATCAACAACCTTCCAGTCCCACTCCGGAAAGACGAAATAGAGGAACAAGAACTTCTCGTACTCGCTACCTTACCGACAAATGATCAAACGGCATGGGGTCTTAAGAAAGTAGTTAGCAACATCACGATAAGTGCACAGAGAGCACTTACTGAACTTGAGGAAAAAGACCATCAGATACATAATCTGAAAAAGCAGTTAGCCGATACTCAGCAAAAGAAGCAAGTAAACCGCACAAGAATACCTACATCAGGTAGGGCTTGGATTGACCGCGATGAAATAGCTAAGTTTTTTGAAACGCAAATGGTCGAGGAACGTGAGACAGCGAAGAAAAGATACGAGAATGCGATGAATCTGGTAACAACTAGGAAACAAAAGTTAGCAGAGTGTAGTCGCAAAAGAAAAATTGCTGAAAAATTGGATGAGGAAGGAAGATTACCTAAAGGATGAAAGACAGGAGCTACTTTGTGGTTTGAGGAAAGCCATCTCTCAAGACAGATCTCCGAAGTCCAAGGGAAGGTGAAAAAATTCGAAAAGTACATCGAACATCTTATTCCACATCAAAGCGCTACTGATAATATTGCTGAACTGTTAGAATTAAACCTAGTAGAGGTTATAGCAGAGGAGGAGCCAAACCTAGTGGGGGTTTCAACAGAAGCAGGGGTTCATGATAGTCTGAGCGATGTTGGAGAAGATTCCCATGGTGGAGACTTTGGATGGATCTCGAGAGCAGAAGTGGAGACCTTGGGTCCAGAAGTGGAAGCAGAAATCTCCGATGCAGAAGTAGGTGGTACACCCACTTCTTCCTTTGGTGAGATTATGGACTTCTCAATTTGTTTGTAAATTGTACCTCTGGAGTTGATCAAATCTCCAGAGGCAGTTGTGTTGTATGGTTGTGTTGTGTACGGTTGTTGTGTATAGGAAGAATGACAAAAACTTCCCTCCCACCTTGTAACATAGTTGCCAAGACCAACCAAGCTTTGCCGCGCCTCGCTGACCCCTCACACGGTCTACAACTTACAAGTACTCGTCCTCGAGTGTGACATGGTATCGTACTAATAGTATTGTTAGGGGACAAAATTAACTAGCTGTCGGCGGCCGGAAAAATCTTCGGTGGTGACAACCACACTTCCCCACCAACCCACTATCATGAAAACCCAAAAGAGAATTAAAAAATGTAAATACATAGTAGAAATTAATATTTAGTATACCATCCATCAGCCTTAATAATTGCTTCTACCCTATCCACCATTGATCCTGCCAAAGTATCAAAAACCTTTAGGTCCAGAAGTTCCCAACAATGAGTGATAGCCTCCTCTATAATATTTTTGACCTCATTGACAGGACCCTTGAGGAGAAACAGCTCAGGATAGTGCTTATGAAGCTTGTCTTTCATCAGAGATCAAAAGTTTTCAATTGGATTGAGGTCTGGTGGATAAGGAGGAATTTCCATCAGAGAAATTCTATTCCTCCTGAGCCATCTCCTGAAAGGCAAGTGAGTCTTAGTATTGTCAATGATCAAAAATACCTCTTCCTCTCCAACATGCTCCTTGATATCCTTCCATATCCCTGGAAAGTCATATTGATCATAAACATCAATAATTGACTTTCCAGTCACTCCACTCCCAGCAGAAGTAGGATCAGGAAAAACAGGTAAAAAAAGACGATGACTTTGACCATAAAAATAACCAGTCATCATTTGGCTAATCTTTCTCTCCCCTTTCCTAGCAGTAGGTTCAATACAATCCTTGTTCCACTTTTCTTTTGGGTATCTAAATACCCATTTTCTTCTCTTTCCTCTCACCATTTCCACAGCTACCTCATCCCCCCACATTGTCTTCCATCTCCACATCTACCTTGTCCAATTCCTATGAGCTAATGTCCATTCCAACCTCTTTTGAGCTAGATCCTGATCTAAATGAACCATTTCTTGTACTATCCACTTTTTAAGATGCTTATGTGCAAGTCTTCTCTTCATTGTCTTAGCAGAAATATTGAGAGTCACTCCTTCAGAAATATCAGAGTAGCAGGTATGGCGATTTTTGAAAGCTTTCTCTACTATAGCATCATCCTGCAACTTGGTAGTTTTAGGATGTCTTCCCCTACCTTCATTCTCCTTACCCTCTTGATCTTTCTTTGCAAATTTGCTTTTGACAGTACTGAGAGGAATGTCAAGGCAGTGTGAAATTTGGTGATTAGTCATCAGAGGCTTGCATAACCTGAGAATTCATCCCCTTGTAAACTCAGAAATGTGCTTGGAAGGCATAGGCTGTTTGGCATGACTACGAAGAATAGTAGGCATAGTTTATGGAAAAAAAGAATCAAGTAAATTGGTTTAATTTTAGTAGGTGTAAAGCAATTTCTTTAGGAAGTGTTGAGGGAGTGGGGTGATGAGGAGGAGAGCATTGCTGTTGCCATTGAGAGCTAGTTAATTGTTAGGCATATAGAAATCTGAGATAAAAAGTGCACAGACCTCAGGGTAGGGTAACTGCGCAAAGACCCATGATATTCTGGAGAAGTCAACACTTTCCTCCGGCCCCATTATGGGGCCTGCACGTTATTAGTGAGATTTCAAGAGTTGGATCCTGTGACTAAAATATCATATCAATGAAGCCCACTTTATAATACCTTATACGTCGCTGCTGTCCATCCAACCGCATGCTGTTCCCAGGATATATGAGAGGGGACATTTGATGACATTTTGGAAGTGGAACGGAAGAAGTCCATTAGAGGTGCATTGAGATAGTAGGCTTAAAAGTTAGGCTTTGAAAACTATGAGCCAAATATGATGGGATGTTTCTAGTGAAATACTCCAGGAGGATGTCCCAGTAGCAGAGGCTATTCAGGACATACCAGATCCACCCATACCTTTCTGAGATTAGCTGTATATTGGTTGGTCCTAGTAATAGGACCCCTCTACGGAGGCCAGTGGACCAAGGGGAAGCACGCTCAGAAAGGAAGACCTAGATAAGTCGGAGACCCTTAAAATGTTGACATATTGGGCTTGGACTTGCGACTGGCACTAAGTAGCCTGAGATGAAACTGATCACTTCATGACCAAAGAGACTACTAGAACGATAGTCAATAAGACTAAAGTAATATAATAGTCTATGCGGAAAACAAAGTTGAAGGCCACTGTTTGGTATAACAAATAGCACAGTCATCCCAACGGAGAAATACTATTCTGTAACTGCGAAAGGGTGTGATAAGTTGGATGGTCAAATGGTGTTTGCACTTATAAGATTCTGGACATTTGCGTATTAAAACCAGAGCGGTACTTTGGAGGAATAGTAGTTAGAAGTAGTGCATGAACACTCCGAGGTGGAATATAAATATCAAAGTGCCTCCTGAGCTTTACAGATATCATCAAGCAATGGAGAAGAGATCTTATCAATACAAAATCGACTACAAATACAAATCTACTTTTTTTTTTTTTTTTTTAAATCTTGTTTTATTTAGTATTAAGGAACAAGGTCACATCAGTGCAAGCTACGTAGACCTAAACCTCCACCGCTGCCCCGGCTCAGAAAGGCTGAAGAAAAACCGTCCAACTACAAGGCTAGTCAGTGTAAAAAACTCCCCCAAACCACAACCGCTACAGTATACACGAACCCAAAACCTCTACAGACACGTGACATAAGAGAAATCCTGAAATCTCAATAGTGAACCAACCAAAACAAAAGAAAGAAACCCACAACTAATGAAAACCCATCAACTGAACCCTAAGGAACACCATGTAGCCTAAGCTGGTCAGATATACTGAGTTCGCTATCATAGAACCGGCCCGAGCACTAAACAGGCGAATTTACCCTACGTATGACATACTTGGCAACAGGGGTAAGGGAAACAACAGTGAGAGAAACTCGACCGAAGTAGGAGGAAGGTGGGTGGTGGGGGCCAAGAACCCCAGAGGTCCACCGGAAACCAGACCCAGTGGAGGGGCCAGCAGCCAAAGTGCTGACCAAAAAGAGGTGGTAGTAAGGTACCAGCTGGGGGGGGGGTGGTACTGGTCCAAGACCAGCAGGAAGTATAGAAGGCAGCAAGGTGCCAGCTAAGGTGGGGGGGCAGCAGTAGGGTGCCAGCCTGTGGTAGCAGTAGGGTGCCAGCCAATCGCACTGAGAAAGTGTGGAGGAAGGGTAGACCCAGGTGTCAAAACAACTATTGGAACCGTGTTCGTGTCCTGCTAGGCGGCCTCCAGCAAGCCCCAGACAAAGCCAGCAGTTTTACCATGTCTCTCATGTAGTCCCTTGTTCTACGAGAGATGGTGTCACTATAGTGGATGGGATACCACCTGCTGAAGCGATGAGTGAGGAAGGAGAATGGCGAAATCGACCGCGGCCTATTGAGGAGACCCGACACAACTCCCCAGTTTCTTTAGGGGAGGGATACATGAATCCATCGTAATCGCGTACCGCAAACCGTAATCCCAGCTGTCTGTTGTGAGGAGAAGAGGGAAACCCGACCGTGCCAGTGCTAAGCGAGGCCTAGCAAAACCGAGGGAAGGGAGGTACCCAGCATCGTGAGATGATGGACGAGGAGAATGGGGTATCCCTAGAGGGTAAACCTCAAAGGGAGAAGGCAGTAAAGATAGACTCGAAGTCCAGAGGGATGGATAGTAATAGCCTACACCTCCTCCAAGGGGAGGGTGTAGACCGAAAAAGTGGTAATAGTTTGGCGTGGTATTAAGTTTATCCCAATTAGGAAATAAATTTCAATCACCGGAGGTGTAGCGGAGGCGGAGGATGTACAAATATAAATCTTTACTTTACTTATTTTATCGAGCTGAGTCTTCCTTGACAAATTTCCCGATCAAATATTTGGTCTACGTCCCTCAGTTATACTAGAGTTTGGCATCCTCCTTAGAGTATATTGATAGTTCTCCTGTCACTGAAGCTCACTATATGAACTACAAGTTCACTTCAAACTCCACTCTCAGCTGTTGCTTCGATTACATATTCAAAGCTCCTCATAGCCCGATTTACATTCATATATTCAAAGAAATATTTGAAAGTGAGCTGCTTACAACTCAAGAAGAGTATATGCAAAAACCCACGTAGTTCACAATACCCTTCAGGATCCCAATGAGCGATTAATTCAATCGGATATACCGCATCTGGCACAGTTAGAACTTTGAGTGGAGTTCTACCAAGTTGGAACACCTTGTCGATTGGAGTATCTAGTACTCTATAAACAAGCAACCAGGAACAGTTAGCCAAGGGCCACCCAACCCCTCGGCTTGGGCCTAAGAACTATATATGTACTACAAGTACATTTTGAATCTCAAAAAAAGGAAATTCAGTTCTGAACCCAGAATCAGATCGTACGAACTCTTTTTTACCTATACCTCTTGAGCATCTCAGACATTATATACCATTTATATGATTCCTTGAACCTTTTAAAGGATATCGAGAACTCTGGTATGAAGTATCGGTAATCACTCATCTAGGGCTATTGGAACAATTAGCCTATCTGGAAAAGAAAACAAGGCCTGAGATACAGCAAGATCCAAGAGAGAGGATAATGGCGGAAGAACCTATAGACACCTGACCAGATACAATGGGGACCGATGATTCGGTCATATGGAGTCCATCTCCATCAACTCCGCAAGAACCACAGTTCTGGAGGGTAACTATACCTCCCACCCACTGATCTTCCAGTGTCGCAAGTACATATCGGATATCATGGTCCTGCATGCCAAAGCCGGGAGGAGATTATGCTGCAAATCTAGCTAAGTTAGCTCGTAGTCTTGGAATAACCTTGGGTCAAATAAGGCAAGACATGGACACCTCGCTTGACCCAGCCAATATCGCCTTCAAATGTTTGAAGGGTGCCACCCAAGAAAACACCTTAAAACTACTTAAGGTTCAACAGCAAATCACCAAATGACTAGATATCCATGACAACTATATTGCGATATTGTTAATGAGGCTGGCAGGTATAGAACAGGAGGTTAAGGATATCCAGCAGGAAATGCTATGAGAAGTAGCAAAGAAGATAGATGCCCAAGATAGGCATCAGCAGGAACATGAAGAGGTAACCAAGAGGTTACATAGAACTCTGGGGCAACAAAGCCAGGAGGCATGAGCCTGAGATCAAACGCTGAAACAAATGATTAATAGCCTAAAAATAGAATCCTTAGAACTCTGTTATCAAAGCATCAGTCATGTAAGGGATGTCAATCGTACATTGGGGCGATGGTGGTTGGACCAGACAACCTGTCAAATAGAGATCCGCAATCTCCAAAACCAGCAGGGGCAGCAAAATGAGGCTGCGAATAATACCCTAAAGGTATTGACAGTGGCGGTAAACAAGATACGGGCTGCTGCACTAAGTCAAGAACCTGCCAGACCAGCACCCTTACCGGCAGTCAAGGAGGCGGATGATGAAGAATACTACGCTCCGCCCATATGAAGGGAATAAGAGGAAAGGTAAAGAAACCACTGATGCATCACCCTCAGGTATTCAGGGAGGTGACCCAGGAGATCCTAGTGATAATAATGATGATAATGATGAGAGTGGAAGAAGGATAAGGAGTTCAAGTAGTGGCAGGCGAGGACAGACACCAGAACAGTCTGGTATAGCAGAGATACTTGCTAATACGATGACGCTTAATGTAAAGTAACCATCAGAACTACGCCCATTCTTTGAGGACAAATTCATACAAGCTATATATGTCTAGATTATACAATACACAGACTATGTCAAAAGTAACCCACAGATCTGGGATAATATGCAGGAATAAGGTATATACATGCTCAACAGTACCAAGGGAGACATAGTACTTCCTTGCACCATTTGCTCTAGGAAGGCTATGAATGGACTTTAAGGGGAAACCCAGCAGCCAAAGTTGGCTATGTGAACTCGCTTCAAACATGACATGATTCAGCGATTCACTGCGGTAGAAGCTGAAAGACAAGCACTTCGAGAAATGAAGCTGGTTAAGTACGAGGGTAGTATTGAGTGATACCTCACAATCATGCACAACCTAAATATTAGCACACATGTGACTGGAGAATCCTGGAGTAAGAAAGGAGAAAACAAACCGCTAAAACGGATTGTGGGTAGGTTGTCAGCCTTGCAATACGCGACAGATCAAGAATGGAAAGAAGCGCTTAGGCTATGTGGTCATTTGAAAGACGCGTGTTAGATATCCTACCTATCTCCTGTATATCAGAGTACCGCTGCGACAGGCAACAACCCTTGGTTAGTTTTCCGGTAAAGGGTAATACTTCTCTTGTTCAGTATGTAACCTTGACCGATTCTTGTTCTTCTATCGAGACTCTGATTATTATTCTTAGACCCAGGTCTACGTTCCTTACTTGAACGCTAATAATCAGATCGTATCTTGATAGGATTTGCGAGGTGGTAGAATAGATTCTATTCTCAATAGTATAGGTAAGAAAGTATAATAGGTGGTTGCGTGAAGAACTAACTACCAGGCTCTACCGGCCTCCTTTTATAGTCCTTCACTCAACCCGCTTATAAATCCAAACAACTATGAGTCATAACCGTGACTCATGAAAAACATCATATGACCGCATCATTGGTCATGTGCGCAAACCACATGATCTCTAAACAGATCATGTGTGTGAAAGTAAAACTAACTGCGCAGCCCCCTTGGTCTCGTGCGCTGCCCCCATGACCTCTTAA
>JACCEG010000030.1:583258-604397 GCA_014065205.1 Tuber brumale | reverse complement strand
AGTGAAGCACAGATTACTGTCTCTGCGTTTTCGGAACTCCTCTGGTGTCAACCTCGGTAGGTTTGACCTGAACTGTCTAGTATTCCTTCCAAATCTCTTTCCTGGCCTTTGGAATCTTTGCCTCGTCCCGCTGATCGCGTCCACGTCCATTGCTTCTCCTCCTTGTGTTGTCGTCTTCGTCCCGGGTATTCCGCTCTGTTGATTCGCCGGTCTCGTTCTGCTGTTTCGTCCTTGATTCTTTCTGTTCTCGAGTTCCGCGAACCACTGGGCGAGGTCTTCAGTGGTGTTGAATGTGCGATCCGAGTTGGTCCATGCCTCATGTAACTCCTCGTGGATTCCTCTTAGGAGTTGTCTCTGCAGTGTGTATGCGTCGTACTCGGCATCTGGGGCCAAGAGCTGCATGTGGTGCCAGAACTCGATGACCGTGTTCTTTCCTTGCACCATCTTTTCGATTTCGTTTCTCGCTCGTTGTCGTTTGTCTTTGTCTCCGAACTGTGCCCCGAGGTCTCTCTCAAATTCTTCCCATTCGTGCCAGACCTTGGGGTTTGTTCCTTCCACAATTGGGGTGATCCATTTTTCTGCTGTTCCCCTTAATAGTGTTTTTGCGTATCTGATCTTTTTGTCGTCGTGTTCGTCGGTCCATTCTTTGGCTTCGTAGTACAACTTGAGCTGTACAATGCAGCCTCTGAGCTTGGTCGGTTCTCCGTCGAACGTGGCGGGGTTTCTGAGCCTAAGCTTCTCCGTTCTTGGTGTTGGCCTAAGCCCTGCTACCATGTACTCCAGTTGTTCCCCTGTCATGCTCAGCACGTTCAATGGTGCTGGCGGGGCCACTGGGGCTGCTCTTGCCCCTTCTCCTGCTTGTTCTGCTTCCATGTTGTTGGGTGTCGCTGGTGAGACGCAACCAAATGTTAGATATCCTACCTATCTCCTGTATATCAGAGTACCGCTGCGACAGGCAACAACCCTCGGTTAGTTTTCCGGTAAAGGGTAATACTTCCCTTGTTCAGTATGTAACCTTGACCGATTCTTGTTCTTCTATCGAGACTCTGATTATTATTCTTAGACCCAGGTCTACGTTCCTTACTTGAACGCTAATAATCAGATCGTATCTTGATAGGATTTGCGAGGTGGTAGAATAGATTCTATTCTCAATAGTATAGGTAAGAAAGTATAATAGGTGGTTGCGTGAAGAACTAACTACCAGGCTCTACCGGCCTCCTTTTATAGTCCTTCACTCAACCTGCTTATAAATCCAAACAACTATGAGTCATAACCGTGACTCATGAAAAACATCATATGACCACATCATTGGTCATGTGCGCAAACCACATGATCTCTAAACAGATCATGTGTGTGAAAGTAAAACTAACTGCGCAGCCCCCTTGGTCTCGTGCGCTGCCCCCATGACCTCTTAATAGGTCATGTGCGTGAAAGTAACATATAACAAATAAAACCCTATGACTCTTAACTATGAGTCATGGTGTGAAACCAATCTTCCACTTCTTGCCGCAAACATCTCCTTCCACTATCTGCCACAGAACTGTGACAACGCGCTCCGCGCTAGGAAAAAGCTTGCACGAGATCAACTGTCCAAACCAAAGATAGTCCAAGTGGTCAAAAGAGAAGACTGACAGGACTCTAAACCAAAATAACAAAGGGATATTAAACCTTATATCAAGGGAGGTGGAGCCCTACTACGGAAGCAGAAAAGAGATGAGGAGCCAGAAAAGCTAAGAAAGAAGTAAGGAGGTATGGCGAAGACAACCTACACAAACTTCGATGAGGCCCTATACTGATATTCCGCAAAGTGTAATAGACACTTGGACGTAAGACAGAGATTGCACACATTGTAGCAAGAAAAACCATACTTATCAAACGTGTTAGGGAGACACCCATATATCGGCGGCAATGGTCAATGCAAGAGCGATAAAAATGGGAATTCATCGTGCAAGATCGGCTATTGTAAAGCCTAAATTAGTACGCAGAGTCGCTACCATTCTGCAATGAGCTCAAACAAATAAGATTTGGGAACTGGCGGACAATGAAGAACTGCCCTAAGTTAGTTCATTGGTACCAACAGTCAGGGTATTTAGGTATTCAATGTCCATATAGAACTGGAATCCCAATGGGAACCGTCTTGGGCTCGGGTGTATTGGATACCGACTACGACAGGGATTGGGTAGTCTATGTGCAACTACAGGAGTTGAAACTTAAAATAATCAAAGTGGCATGAAGCAGGTCTCTCCTTTTGTTAGGCATATGGAAATATGAGACATGTGCACAGACCCATGGTAGGGTAACTATGCACAGACACTTGATTTCCTGGAGTGCCAACACCCTCCTCCAGCTGCCTGATAGGGCCCGCATGTCATTAGTGAGATTGCGAGAGTTGCATCCGATAACTAAAACGTCACATAAATGAAGCCCACTTCATAACACCATATACGTTGCCACTGTCAGTCCAAACCGCGTGCTGTTTGCAGGATATATGAGACGGAACCTTTAGTGACATCTAGCAAGTGGAATGAAAGAAATCGGTGGAAGGCGCATTGAGATAGTAGGCTTCAAAGTTAGGCTTCCTAAATTATGGGCAGAAGGTGACGGCACATTTTCGGCGAAATACTCCAGGACGATATCTCAGTAGCAGAGGCTATTAGGGGTATACCGAATCCACGCATACCCTTCTGAGATCAGCTGTAGGTTGGTTGGTCCTAGTAATAGGACCCCTCTATGGAGGCTGGCGGACTAAGGGNGGGTATACCGAATCCACGCATACCCTTCTGAGATCAGCTGTAGGTTGGTTGGTCCTAGTAATAGGACCCCTCTATGGAGGCTGGCGGACTAAGGGGAAGCATGCTCAAAATGGAAGACCTAGCCAAGTCGGAGCTCCTTAAGACGTTGACACGTTGTGCTCGGACTTGCGATTGGCACTAGGTGGCCTTGCATGAACTTGATCACTTCATGACCGAAGAGACTACAGGAACAATAGTCAACTAGACTAAAGTAATATAATAGTCTATGCGGACAACTTAGTTGGAGGCCGCTGGTTGGTACAACAAATAGCGCAGTCATTTCAACTGAGGAATACTATTCTGTAACTGTAAAAGGGTGTGATAAGGTTCAGGGTCAAACAGTGTTCGCACTTATAAGATTCTAGACATTTGCATACTAAAACCAGGATGGTACTGCAGGGGCATAGTGGTTAGAAGTAGACCGTGAACACTCTGATGCTAGATATAAATATTGAAGTGCCTCCTGAGCTTTACAGATGTCATCAAGCAACGGGGAAGAGATCTTATCAATATTAAATTGTTTACCTCATAAATCTTCACTTTACTTATTTTAATTGAGATGAGCCTTCCTCAACAGATTCTCTAAATGAAGATTTTGGCCTACGTCCCTCAGTTATACTAGAGATCGGCATCCGCCTAACACCTTTCTAGATCAAAGCAAGTAGGCTCTAAGTGAAGGGACTCCATGAGGGACTTACAAGCATGAATACTCGGAATCAATATATGGAGAGTCTTGATCGAAAGAGAGGATAGTTGACATGCCTACATAGCCCATGAGCTAATAATATGAGATTCCGTGAGTCCCTTGGTAGCTACCTGCTATCCATATGCAAGCAAGTTACTATACCGAAGAAGTTGGGACATAGTAATGCAAGATCTACCTGATAACAATATATGATAAGAGCACAACCAACGCGGGCCATTCCATCCACCTCATTAGTCTCAGTCCCATTATACATATGTACTGTCTTGCCTTCTGGCTAGAGTGTAGGTTAGGGATGTACTACTTTGATGCACAAGGCCCCTCTGAGGTAGTTGGACTGATAATTGAAACCCTAAGCTAAAGGATCTGTGAAAGTGAGAACCCCACACCCTGGGAGTCAAATAGCCAATAGCTGCCTATAGATCTCCTATAAGCCTAGGTTTGATGTGTTGGGAGAAGGCATACAGCCTGAAAACTAGTCGTACTCAATTGCGTATCGGCAAAATGCTGCTTAGTATGTAGTCTCACATTGTTAAAGCTAAATAGATTACTAGTTTGTCTGTGAAGACCTCAATGCTCGAAACTGCATGGGCATAGGAATAAACATTTTGTTACATACATCCAATACAAATGATACCGAAACGCAAGAACCAAGAAAAACAAATCTGCGCTATGTGCGAGGAATTAGAAGCTCCAAAACTAAGACAATGTAACTGCGTGGAGGGGATCGCTTACCTCCACATACACGATAAGTGATACAAAGTTCAAGCCTTGTTAGACTTGGGATCCAACAGGTTCCTTATCAATAATGACCTAGTTAAAGACCTTCATGTTCCTACAGTCGAATGCAACAATGCAGTTGATATCTTAGGCTTTGATGGATCATCAACTGTCTCAGGAGGAAAGTGTTGTACTCTACCTATACAGTTGAAAATTGGAAAAAATGGACATATCCCTGAAGTGTCGTGTGAAGTGGCTAAAGCAGGTCATTATGGAATGATAATTCCTTTTGGTTGGTGGCATGGTGAACACCCAGTGTCGCACATAGAAGATGCAGAGAAAGAAACTGAATTTTTTTTGCAAAAGGTTGGGGGAAAACTGTGTAGAAGAAGATCAAGGAATAGCAGATATGTTCACATACAATGAATTAGTCACTGGGGACCCAAAGGCTTGGCACATCAAAAAAATTAGAACAGTTGAAAATACGGTGGAACTAGAATTATTACTGCAAGAATACTGGCATTAAAAATATTTGTTTGAAGTCCAGATTGCAGAAAAACTAGCCCCAAGATGAACCTTCAATTATGAGATTAAGTTGATTCCAGGATCAACTCCCACCTAGAGACCGATATATCCACTATCCGAAAAACAGCTTAAGGCGTTAAGAGAATACTTGTAAATCATGATTAAGCAGGAAATGTTTACACCAAGTCAATCTCCTGCAGGAGCACTGATATTATTCATACCCAAACCCGATGGAAGGCTACGCCTGGTCGTGGATTACCGGAATCTAAACATGATCACCATCCTCAACCAACATCCCCTTCGGCTAATATCCGAACTCTGAGACCGAGTAGCTGGCACCAAGATCTTCACCAAGTTAGACCTTAAAGATGGTTACCACTTGATTAGGATTAAGGAAGGAGATATATAGAAAACAGCTTTCCGGATGAGATATGGGCACTGTGAATATATAGTTATGCCATTTGGATTGGTCAACGCACTAGCAATGTTCCAAGATATGATGAATCAAGTACTAAAAGAATACTTGAATGTGGGAGTCATATGTTACCTTGATGACACTCTTATATATTCAAAGAATGAAAAGGGATATGTTAAAGCTGTTAACAAGGTTTTACAAAGTCTATCAGATATTCAATTAGCGGTATTACTAAAGAAATCGACCTTCCCTGTACAAGAGGTAGAATTCTGTGGCTATATCGTAATAGTCGACGTGGTGTCTATGAGCACCCGCAAGGTGGAATTCATAATAGTTTTGAAGGCACCTAAGTCAGTTGGAGATGTGCAAGTCTTTATTAGATTCTCTAACTTCTACCAATGATTTATAAAAAACTTCTCGGTTATTTGTAAACCCATAACAGAGATATTACAAGGAAATTCAACGAATTTCAAAGTGGGAGCCGAGCAGAACAGGACTTTTGAAGCACTGAAGCACTGATTCATCACAGTCCCCATACTTCACCACTTTTTTCCAGGAAGAGCAACAGTGGTAGAAACTAATGCTAGCGATTTTGCACTCACTTACGTCCTTTCTCAATACTTTGAGAAAAAGCTACATCCAGTAGTATTGCATTCACGAAAATTGAACTCAGCAGACTGCAATTATAAGATACATGATCAGGAACCTTTCATAATCCTAGAAGCGTTCAAAGAATAGAGACAAAACTTGATCGGAATGGAAAAACCCCTTACAGTCTTTACTGACCATCAAAACTTACAATACTTGCTCACATCAAAAGTCTGGAGCAGCCACCAAATCCGATGTCTGCAGAAGTTAGTTGAATACAATTTTCGTATTATATCCCGACCAGGCACAAAGGGTGGAAAGCCGGATGCATTGAGCAAATGGCTGGAGTACCATCATGAGGAGGGAGCTATGAATCGCAAACAGAAAACTTTGACACCAGAAAGTTTCTTGGTAATACTAGTAGCGAGGGTAGGCGATGAAGGAGAAGACTGGGATGGGGACAAGAATTCGGATTTGGAACCTCAAAGAGGTGGAAATGAACCCGTGATTAGGGTCAAGAGATTGAGTAAAATGGCATACTTGCCAACAATGGGCTCAAGAATGGTTGCAGGGTATGACCTGTACACCATAGGAGATGACATTGTCCCAAGATATAGACAAGCATTAATAAAGACAGGTATAGCAGTAGGGCAATCTGAAGGAACTTGTGGAATAGTTGCTCCAATAAGCGGATTAGCAGTTTGAAGCAGAATCTCCACCGGAGCTAGAGTAATCAATGCCGACTACACCGGTGAACTCAAGGTCATACTTTTTAACTAAAAAAATATGGACAGCCAGATAAGAATGCGTGATCACATAGCTCAACTGGTAGTAGAAAAAATCAACACTTCAGATATGATGGAAGTAGATGACTTGGAAGATACAGTACAAGGAACTATGGGATTTGCAAGCTCTGATCTAGCAACAAGGTCCTTGATTGTTAAAGGACAGAAACCTATTATCAGCTACCTACAGGCATCGGCTAAAGACAACAAATACTGGTACGACATTTCTGAAGTAACAGAGAAAGTTCTAATGCCAAATACTATCATCCTACAAAAAGATATGAAGCAGTTTAATCCTGAATTCTTAAACGAGATACAGGCAACTATTAGGACAGATACAGCTTGGAGCTAACAGAGGTAAGAACTCCTTAGGTTACTAGATAAAGGAAATGATTTCTACAAGGATTGGACCTTAACTGACAATCTATTTTATTATAAGCAAAGACAATTTGTACTAGATATTCAGGCACTATACACCAAGATCGCAGAAGAATGTCATGATGCAAATGATGTAGGACATTTCCGACAAGAAAAAACCTTGGAAATAATCATGCGAGACTTGTACTGGAAAGAACTTGCACTATGGGTCAACGACCATGAATGATCCTGCAATGAATACCAACATAACAAATCGCCTAGACATGCTAAGTACGGATTATTGCAAGTACTGTAAATACACAACATAGCATGGGCATCCATCTCATGGGAATTTATCACACTACTACCAGAGCCGCAAGGATACACACAGATAATAGTAGTAGTTGATCAATACACAAAGATGGCACACTTGATCGGACTAGAGACATTGGCTACGGCCAAAGATGTCGCAAAGGCATTGCTAAAGTAAGTATACAGACTGCATTGCCTTCGAACTGAAATCTTCTCGCACATAGACTCAAAGTTCATACGAGAATTCTGGGAATCCCATGGCAAAGCGCGCGAAATTAAGCGAAGAATATCAACGGCTTACCACTCTCAAACTGATGGAAAAATAGAAAGTACTAACCAAGTGCTGGAAGGATAGCTTCTAAGTTTTGTCAACTATGATCAGGATGATTGGTATCAGTTATTACCATTAACTGAACATGCCTATAACAATTCCACAACTAATGCTCATGGGATGTTGCCATTCTATGCGAACTATGGATTCCATCCACAGTCAGAGTGGATGAAATAGTGAGAAGCCTAAAATCTAGGAGTGATACTCTATGTATACTAGATTAAGACAATATATGAATAAGCATGAGGGTCACAGGAAAAAAACAGGCGAAGAAATGTCGAAATATTATACCTAGAAAGTTAGATAATGGCAGGACTTCAAAATCACGGACAAAGTAATGTTAAACGCAAAAAACATTTGTACCCGATGAAAATCAAAGAAGCAAAATCTGAAGCTATATCATCCTTTCCAAATCATGGAAAAGTACAGATCACGAGCCTTCAAGCTAAACATATCCAATTGATGAAATATTTATCCAGTATTCCATGTTGCACTATTGGAACCCTATCGTGAATCAGTTCATGGCAATCGCCAGCAACTATCTAGAGAACTGGAGGACATTGACAGTGACCTACAATGAAAGGTTGTAAAAATAGGAAGAATTGAGATTCACTCTTACAGAAAATAGGTACGTAGCTGCTCTCAAGAGAAGTGAGAACTGTGGTACTTCATCAAATAGCAAGGGTATTCAGAAGTTGAGAACACAGGGGAGCCAGCTACTAGTATGGAAAATCTGGAGGAAGTTGTTGAGAATTTTCATAAGGAAAATTTAGACATACCAGAAAGAGCAAAAGTAAGATAATATGGAAAAGGTTTTCCTACCATTACCAAGTAAATGTGCGAGGTTTTTTATTCTGACCACATTGAGTCTTAAAATGTATTCAGAAAAATTATAAAAGTTATAAGAGCATTCGAGGCGAAGCCTGGTAGGAGGGATCTCATGTTAGTCATATGGAAATCTGAGATAAAAAGTGCACAGACCTCAGGGTAGGGTAACTGCGCACAGACTCTCGATTTTCCAAAGAAGTCAATATCTCCATCTGGCCCCCTTACGGGGCCTGCATGTCATTAGCGAGATTTCGCAAGTTGCATCCTGTAACTTAAATATCACATCAATGAAGTCGACTTCATAATACCATATACATCGCCACAGTCCGTCCAACCGCATGCTGTTCACAGGATAAAGGAGAGAGGACCTTTCATGACATCCAAGAAGTAGAATGGAAGATATCCGTCACAGGTGTATTGAGATAGTAGGCTTCCAGGTTGGATGCTCTAAACTATGGGCAGTAGGTGACAGGACATTTCCGCCGAAATACTCCAAGAAGATGTCCCCAAAGAAGAGGCTATTAAGGACATACTGGATCTACCCATACCCTTCTGAGATCAGCTGTATGTTGGTTGGTCCTAGTAATAAGACCCCTCTATGGAGGTCGGCGGACTAAGGGAAAGTACGTTCAGAAATGAAGACCTAGATAAGTTGGAGACCTGTAAAATGTTGACAAGTTGGACATGGACTTGCAACTGGCACAAGGTGGTTTGGCATGAAACTGATCACTTCATGACCGAAGAAACTACTGGAATGATAGTCAACAAGACTAGAGTAATATAATAGTCTATGCAGAGAACTAAGTTAAAGGCCACTGTTTGGTATAACAAATAGTGCAGTCATTGCAATGGAGAAATACTATTCCGTAACTGTGAAAGGGTGTGATAAGTTTCAGGATCAAATGGTGTTTGCACTTATAAGATTCTGGACGTTTGCGTATTGAAACCAGAGTGGTACTTTAGGGGTATAGTAGTTAGAAGTAGTCCGCAAACACTGAGACGCAGGATATAAATATCTAAATGCCTTCTGAGCTTTAGAGACATCATTCAGCAACGGAGAAGAGATTTTATCAATATAAAATCAATTACGTATATAAATCTTCACTTTACCTATTTTATCGAGATAAGCCTTCCTCACCAGATTCTCCGATTAAAGATTTGGCCTACATCCTTCAGTTATACTAGAGTTTGGTGTCCACCTAATATTCATTTTTTCTTAGGACAGTATCATACTGTATTGTATTACACAGTCCTACAGCTTATTATACTACTGGTGCTCTCTTACCTCCCAAGATCTTTCCTACTTTGCACTTTCTTCAATACAAATGGAAGATACATGAAAGTGCAGTAATTGGCTTATATTATTACCTGAGGTGATCACTTGACCATTCAAAAAGTATTCAGATGCCTTGGCTCTAAGCTAATGAACCGGAATCTATATATGGAATATTGGCACTGCAGCATCCAAATACTTTTTCAATAGTCAAGTACTCGCGGGTGGAGCAAATTGGTATAATGCAGGACACTAAAAATTGACACCAGTGTTAATTTATGATGGCTTACTAAGTAGCGATCACCTTCCAATTTGGGCTAGGTTATCTAGCATCGTACAATGTTCTGTGAAAGATATTACCATATTAGATATAGTGTTGCTAAGATATTACCTGATATGGTTAGCTTTGGCAGTGTTAATTTTCTCAGCTTCTACATAAAAATCACAAACTTTAAACTGCTCCAGCACTGTGGCAAGTCAATATTTCTTTAAATTCTTCTACAATTCTCCTGACAATTGTGAATTAAAGACTTTGAGAGAGTCTTTTGAGCTCATGGGTTGTTGTTGTTGACTTCGATGAGTTTGAAGTTGGTCACACTTTGGGGTGGTTTAGGTGTTGATTGGCATTGACCGGCACGGTACTGTGAGTACTCAAATACAAGAAAAATGTGCAATAGGGCCTCACGTCCAAAAATGAAACCGGAACTGGGTTAATGTTTTAGCAGTTTACCGGGAGCCAGAAGCTCTGTGTTTTCATTTTTCCGCGGAATTTCAGGTGTTGTATTGGAGGACATCAATTGTAGACTAGTTATTGTACTAGACAATGAGAGGTTAGTAAGTGAGAAACTTTTCAAGCTAAGCAGCTCATGTGAGCACGTGAGGAATAGCGATAAACGGTAGTAGTATGGATGTGCTATAAGGTCAACAACCTCATTGATTCTGCCCACAGATGACTGTGGTAGACTCATCCTCTTAATCAATATTGACTTGAAGCATATTGTATTTCTTTAAATTTTTCATTTATCAAGAACATCAATCCAACAAGCCCGGGTTCAAAATTGCAAAAGGGACCAAATCCAAAGATGGTCCATTGGCTGATTGTTGATTGGAAGGATGACAATCAGGCCTTGACCTGGGCTCTCATTGAATTAATGCAATAAAAGAATAGATATAGGGCAGGAATCTGGTCTCGTCTAGGAGACACGATAGTAGGAAAGAAGAAAATCCAGATTTGTACCGAATTGGCAAGGGGGGCTATTGGGTGGGACACCTAAATATGCTGAATACCTTAGTACAGATCCTGCAGGATATGGCGAGTCTGTGAAACAGAAATTAGTAAGGTTCGTAATCTTTTCTATTGGAAGATATAATGTGTGCTCGGAGGGGTTATTAAAAATCGGAAAACACAACTTTTGACCAGACAGAGATTTGTGTAGGATCAGCAGAAATAGTTTTCCGGTTTTTACTGACCTTCAAGAGTGAGTAAATATTAGTACTAATTGTATGAAGTGAACAGACTGGCAAAGCTTTATGCAGAGAAAAAGTGAAAGTTGGGACAAACAGAAGCAGGACTCCAAAATCCAGATGAAATTGATAACACATCCGAGTCAGGTATCAAGTTATACAATTTATAGGGTAAGTCAATATCTACTCAAAAGAACAAATAATGTACAGGTTTAATTATAACATACCTTATGATTTTTAGATCAAGTCAGACAAAAGTGTCGGTATTTCTACCAACTATGAGATCTTTTAGGAGAACGGACAAATGTTGGTGATAATACCTGGGCCAATAGTCAAACCCAAATCAGTACTTCGGTATTTGGGGCGGGTCATCGGTTGTGGCAACCTGATGCTATCGGAGATAAGGGCCAGAAGGAAGAGAGTAATAGCTATTTCACAAATACAGGATCGGGGTCTAGCAGTTTGCAAGAGGGAGGAACAAGGGAAGATACTGGGGAAGAGTCTCAGAAGGATATACCGGAAAAGGACTTGCATGTGAAGAATAATGGGAATGATTTGGGACTGGAGCTGGTGGCCACTAAGCTTTCACACCACCTAGTGCCTCCTATAATACTGAAAACTGAGTCCGACTCAGATCTACCCTTTACTGGAAAGCAATCACTATCCAAGCATGCACTCCCAAGTAGCAGTTCTAGCTCCAGCTTGAAGCACGCTTTGCCTAGCCATATGCAATGATCTAAAGTTGGTCGGGATAATGAGCAGGCAGAAGCATGGCTTATGGCAAATATGGCAAAGAATGAGAGAAATAGAAAAAGAGATGAGATGGAGCAAAAGCGGCTGGATAGGAAGTTTCAGCAGGAATTAGAATTGAGAAGAAGGGAGATGTCTCATGAGAAGTGGGTGATGGGGGGAGAGATAGGGTTAGCACGATTGGTAAAGGAATCTATGGATGATGACTTCAAAGTATGAAATTTGTATATTCTTGAAGTAGTATCTTACTACTAAACAAATTGTTTTAACTATATGATACAAGAGATGAAATAAGTTTAGACTTCAACTTCTCTTGCAATGCCTGCCTATTTTTATTTTTTATTTTTTATTTTTTATCTTCATGTATTCATTGTTATTTAGGGTACAAGAACTGGCATGTAGTGCTAGCTATGGCATAAACAATCCCTATTCCTCCTTCTGCCTAGTCCGACCATATTACCAAGACCTTCTGGTATAAGCCTAACCACACATCTCTGCCTCAAAAGCCCAAACATATGTGAAGAAACAGAAGAAAAGACCTCAGAACAAAGCAGAAGAATGTAAGAAGGTAACCACCTAAAACAGCTCTATGAAACAAATAAAATACCACACCAGTAGATCCTATAATAACCAAGCCAGAATATACATGCTGGCAGACAGAAAAATGTTGAATAATTACTGAAATCCGACGCAGACCAAGACAGGTTCTGACTGTGGGTGATGGTGGGAGAGGATAGCAGTAGTAGGGTACCAGCCAGAGAAAGGATGTAGCGGTAGGGTGTAAGCTGATCCAACTGTTGGGTCAGGAAGGAAACTGAATGCGACCATATCAACTCTCAGTAATCATGTTTGTATCTTACTAGGTGGTCCATGTTGGAGGAGCGCAAGTGATTTTGCTACATCTCTCATGTAGTCTCTGGTTCTCAGAGAGATAGTGTCACTTAGTAGTTAAGATACCACTGCTTAAACTGACTATAGAGAGGGGCAGGATTGACCCATAGGTCTGTTGAGGAGTTATTGTATACCGCAAACTATATTCTCAGCTATCAGAAATATGGCAAGTGAAGAGTAACCAACTATGAAGAGGGGCCTCGCTAAGTGAGGGGAGGGGGAAGGAACAGGCAACAGAAAGGCAGTACCAGAACCTAGAAAGAGAGAAGCCTCAATGCGAAAAAGAGCGAAGTAGGACAGTAGGAAGAGGATGAGGGTAGCTGTTACTCCTAAACTGAAGCCATCATGGGAGAAGAGGGGGGGTGGATGATTGTAAGAATCCTATGTTGAAAGTTGATTTCAATTGCGAAGGAAATAGCGGAGAAGGAGGATGTCTTGCAATGCCCACCCCTTCCACATATTTATATCTTATACTACTCTCTTGCTTGTCTCTGTCTGTACCTAGTTTCCCACTTCTCCAGTCTCAATTATGATATTTTCACCTCTTGGGTTATCCTCACCCTCTCTAGTTTCTGGCCACCCCTCCATACCACAAACTAAAAAATCATTCTGATAGATATCCATACTGTTCTCTATATCAACTGCATAGGAATGCAATATAATGCATATATGAAGCCAGATAACAAGTAGCTAAAGGTACTCCTGATATCGAATAGCAAGCCTAAGTTCTCCCAATGATGGAAAACGACCTTTCAAGTACCTAATAGCATGCTCACTCCCTACTCACAGACTTGAAAAATAGTAATTAGAGGCATTATTATCAGGCTTATTAATTGCTGGTACGGTGTAGGAGGTGAGTAGCCAATGTTCAATGGGATAGCCAGAATCAGCCCAGCACTATTCATCATATTCAAGTAGTGATTTGTGATCCTGTTAGCCTATGGAAATCCGAGACAAGTGCACAGACCTCATGGTAGAGTAACTGTACACAGACCCTCGATGTACTGGAGTCAACACCCTCCTTGTACCCCCTTACAGGGTCCATACATCATTAGCGAGATTTTGAGAGTTGCATCCTATAACTAAAATATCATATCAAGGGAGCCCACATCATAATACTATTTATATCGCTACCATCAGTCTGATCCCAGGCTGTTCACAGGATATATGAGAGGGGACCTTTGGTGACCTCTGAGAAGTAGAATGGAAGAGATCCATGAGAGGTGCATTGAGATAATAGGCTTCAGGTTTAGGCTTGCTGATTATGGGCTGGAATTGATTGGACGTTTTTGGTAAAATACTCCAAGAGGATATCCCAGTAGGAGAGTCTATTGAGGATATACCGAATCTACTCATACCCTTCTGAAATCAGCTGTAGGTTCATTGATCTTAGTAATAGGACCCTTCTACAGAGGCAGGTGGATCAAGGGAAGGTACGCTCAAACAGGAAGACCTTGATAAGTCGAAGACCCTAAAGACGCTGATATGTTGGGCTTGGACTTGCAATTGGCACTAAGTGGCCTGGTATAAAACTGATTATTTCATGACCCAAGAGACTACTGGAATAATAGTCAATAAAACTAAAGTAATATAATAGTCTATGCGGATAACTAAGTTGAAGACCACTGTTTGGTATAACAAATAGTGTGGTTATCTTAATGGAGGAATACTATTCCGTAACTGTGAAAGCGTGTGAGAAGTTTCAGTGTCAAATGGTGTTTGTACTTATAAGATTTTAGAAGTTTGCGTATTAAAACCAGAGTGGTACCTTGAAGGCATAGTAGTTAGTGGTAGTCCATGAATACTTAGAGGCTGGATATAAATATTGAAGTGGCTCCTAAGCTTTACAGACATTATAAGATAACGGAGAAGAGATCTTATCAATATAAGTTTGTTTTATATTTGGAATCTTTACTTTATCTATTTTATCGAGATGATCCTTCCTTGGCAGATTCTCTGATCAAAGATTTTAGCCTATGTCTCTTACTTATACTAGAGTTTAGTGTCCGCCTAACAGAGTCTTAGCAGGTCAGGTATCTTGCCAAGCAGTATTATCCATAGTACTGCTAACAAATCTGACAGAGTAGTTGATAATCTGCAAGTCAGGTGTATTGATTATCTAAATATTTCTATTAGCTTCTTGTATCCAACAACTATAACTGAAATTAAGAATATATTTAATACATACCGGAACATTGACAGAATAGTTGCTCTTACGATCAAAAAACCGTTCACCAAAGTATTGGAGCTTTGAATACTGTGGTACTAATATACTATCTATCATACACCATCCACCATTTCATTCTTCTATAACTTTCTCAGATACTATTTCCTTTGCTCTTTTCCTTCTTTCAGAACTTGATACAGGCCAAAACACATGCCGTTCCTTTAATCCACTTACAATCACAGCCTTCAACATCCTTTGAGTTGCTTTATCAACCATTCCTTCATGCACACCTCTCCACTGGGCCAAATTGGCCAATGATACACTATTTCCATAGCTTCCAAGATGCTTTAAGGTGAGTAAAAGCTGTTTTTCTATTGCTATTTGTAGAACATGAGAATTCGTATTAAAACAAGGTATTAATTGTAGAATCAAGACCAATAAGTCAAATGAATCACGGGACATTCGTGCCTGTTGATGGAAAAGATCAGGGTACTGGTAGCGATAGAAGTGGAGACGATTATCACTTAATGCAGAGGACTTAGGAAGCCTAACCTCTCAACTAGCTGTGAAATGGAAATACACTCAGCTTCTGTTTCATCTGAGCTGGAGTCTTTACTAGAGGAGCTACTGCTGCTACTAGAGTCCGTCTTAGTAGCCATATCCAACTCATCTAGCATTTTGAAAACCGTGAGCATTCACACCATTTGCCTTTAAAGGTCTGCCGACATTAGGGACTTTGCGGGGGGGGACTCTGAATGTGAGGCAAATGTGATTATAGACTAACCAAATTGCTAGGATTTGACTCTAGATGTAAACTCACAAAGTCTCTCTTATGCTTGATCAACTTGGAGTTGTTGAGATAAGTTTAGAAATCTAACATCTACACAGTATTTGAGAGAGGTTTGCAGTCAAGTATATTAATCCTTTGAGAGTTTTGACTTCTATTACTAGTTTTCTGAGCAATATACTAGTCTCTGCATACCACCTACCTAAAAACTGAAATGAAACTTGCAAACTGTCTTTTTTCTCGGTTTGCAGTTTCCACAGTTTTGGCCATTTTAGCATTTTGAGTACCCGACAAAACTGACAAAAATGAGTAAAACCGATTGCTGTGCGACCCTCCAATGGGGTATAACTAAAGTGAATCATGTCTAAACTTAGACTAACTAATAAATAACATTGGATAATCCAAGACATATCTAAAATCTAAATATGGGTGCATTTCTGCGAAGGGGAAACTTCCGGGTTGCCACAAAACTAGATAAACTTTTCTGAGCCTTCAGTACCTTGTAGAGCAGCCTCTGATCCTTTGAAAATATATTTAGGCCCTGTTTGGCAACCTACTATAAAAAAAAATACTATCGTATTTTATGAAAGTAGCTTATAAGTGGAAATAAATATACAATACTATTTTTATAAATAATTGTGTTCAGCAGCACTTCTTTTACTATAGTATTTTTCTTAATAAGTAAAATCTTATCTGATATTTGTAATATTGCTAGGAAATATAAGTAGTTTTTATTGAATCTCTGAATACATGTGAAAATTACATTTCTTTCTCTCTGTATAACTCAAGATATTTGCGACTCAATTCCGAAAGTAATATTCCTTCAATTGGATTGTAAGTTGCTTAATTGAATACTAAAAGCAAGATTGTTTCACATTTTACTAACTTGTTATACAACTATAGTTATTATCAAAGTTCAATGGAGAATAGTATCAAGATATTCTCAACTAAGCAGTTTCTTATCAACTCCCTTCTCAAGCAGGGTCAGCAAGGCAATTGAACTTAGACTAGCTTTAAAAAAATAGTTTGGCTCCAGATTATGGCAGAGCTTAATGCCAAATATGAAGATGAGCTCAGCAAGCCTATTGCTGCTGTTCAAGCCAAGAATAGAGAAGCAATTGTAAGTGTATTAATCTAATTAGAATCAAATATCGAAAATGATTTTGAGAATAGGAGCATATTGTTGAGCTGGGAGGGTATAATTTGGAATAATTGGAAAAGATGAATTTCTTCTAATCAGAGCTATAAGAATGCTGATATAAAGGTATAAGAATATATTTATTATAAAAAACAAGACTAGGATTGACAATGTCACATAATATTATTTGATATAGGCTTGAATTTATTTATCTATTTTATTTGTAAGAAAAATACTATAGCATTTGTTGTTACTGAAGACTATGTCAAACTAAAATAATAACTTTGTGAAAAATACTCAGTAAAACAAGAAATACTATCTTATTTTTGGCATGCCAAACAAGACCTTAATTTTAAAAATGGTGTGGTTTTGAGTATGTTAGCATCAGGGGAGAGATTTCCATAAAAAAACTTGTTTATATAGAAAGATAGTCAATCCTGAAATGTACCTTTTAGTCAATTTTGAAATATTTTCAAGAGTACAATATTGTGCTATTGGGAAATTTATAGATTTTCAGGTATTTTACAAATATTATAAACTAATACCAATTATATAAAATGTGACAGCCCTAAAGTCAAAAGGTGATATTTAATTACAAAATGAAACCTAACTCCTGATTTGCGATAATTAATTTGAGAAAAATAATTAAGTTAAGGATCTCAATAAATATTTATTCAAATAAAATATAATTGTATACATAATTCATGTTAATTTACTGAGTAGCAGAAGGAGAACAAAACTTGATGTCATCAAAGTACAATAAATGCTGAAGATATAGCTTGTAAGTATTGTAAATACAAGTACCTATTTGATAATAATTATTATTTAGCTGATAATGTAAATGTTAGTAATAATACTACAGAAGAGGAATATTGGTCAAAGAATGTAGTATGGAATTCTATAGATAGTGAATTTGATGAAAGATATTTTGTAAAAAAAAGTAGATTATATTGAATGGCAAACAAAATAATAACATAGCTATCTTTCTGGATCAAAACACAAGCAGAAATCAGTTGACTAAAGTTAGTGCTCTTAAAATTTTTAAATTTCTTTCCTTTGATTGTTTTGTAGTTACTTTCTCATATATCCTACTACCTGAACTCTACATTAATGTCTGATTTTTATAAAAATCTTTTTTACATAGAAATATGCAAATAAATATAGTGATTATTTTTGTCTTACTTCTGAGTTTTTTATGACCAGGATTGTAAAGTTATTTTAATTTGTTTGTCACAAAACTGTTTTAGGCTTTTTCTCAGATAAATACTGGTTGCTATGCAAACTAAAAACACTCATAACTAGAAATAGCAAAAAACTAAGTTTCCCTATTTTTGCAGAACAGCACCCCTATATTTTCTTTTTTCACTTTGCATTGCTACCAAGATATTTACTATTAAGTGCATTAAAGGAGATATCTAACTCTTCCTCCTCTTCTACTCCATCATTCTCATTAATAATAAGTTCTTCCTCTTCCAAATTTCCCAGACTCTTAGCTAGTAAGATGCGAGCAAGTCTTCTGACAGAGATTTTAGCATCTTGACTACTATCAATTAGAAAGACAAGTTTAATAGCTGTAAACATACTGACTACAGGGACATAATTTTGGGAAAAGTGTTCCTATATCTTGCCTACTATTTAAGTATATGAGATTTGCTTTCATCCTACCATGCTTATTCAAAGTTGACCTTCTGTAGCTGATATCTACTTTCCCTCCACCTTGCATTATTTATTTGTTTCATAAGTACTTTCTATATCAGAGTAGTTGTAAGCTAATTGATTGTATTAACAAGTACATACTCTTCACTTTCTTGAACATGTAATAGAATATTAATAGTTATTAATCTTAGGTATATTTTTAAAAGATCAATTTATGGAAATATCCAATAGTTGTACTCAATTAGTAAATCTACTAGGTATTACATTTAAGGTATTATCATAAGTATGTATTGTATATCAGCAAAAAAGTAATGTATGTCTGATACACCAGTATTGCATGGAGACTACTAGTTGATGTTAATTACATCCTGTCAGGAGATTCAAAGTATATTCCCAGTATATTAGGTACATTTAGTAAGTACTGAGAATATTAGCTACATCCAGTAGTAACATGGAATGTCAGGAGTTCTTACGCCGATGCTGATTTCTAGTATAACTGAGGGACGTAGGCTATAACCTTCGTTCAGAGAATCTGTTGAGGAAGGCTCGTCTCGATAAAATAAGTAAAGTAAGATATATGAAGTAAGCAATTTAATGTTGATAAGATCTCTTCTCTGTTGCTTGAGGATGTCTGTAAAGCTCGGGGGCACTTGGATCTTAATATCCCACATCAGAGTATTTGCAGACTACTTCTAACTACTATGCCTCCGAAGTACCACTCTGATTTTACTACGCAAACATCCAAAATCTTATAAGTGTGAGTAGAGTTTAATCCTGAAACTTACCACACCCTTTCATGGTTACGGAATAGTATTCCTCTATTGAGATAACTGCGGTATTTGTTATACCAAGCAGTGGCCTGAAACTTAGTTGTCCGCATAGACTATTATATTACGTTAGTCTTGATTACTATTGCTCCAGTAGTCTCTTCGGTCATGAAGTGATCAAGTTCATGTTGGGCTACCTAGTGCCAATCGCAGGTCCGAGCCCAACATGTGAACATCTTAAGGGACTCCGATGTATCTAAGTCTTCCTTTCTGAGTGTGGTTTTGTTAGGCATATGGAAATCTGAGACAAGTGCACAGACCTCAAGGCAGGGTAACTGCGCACAGACCCTCAGATTTACCGGAGTGACAATACCCCCCTCCAGCCCACTTATGGGGCCCGCACATCATTAGTGAGATTTCGAGAGTTGCGTCCCATATATAAAAAGTCACATCAATGAAGCTCACTTCATAACACCATATACGTCACCAACGTCTGGCTGACTGCATGCTGTTCGCAGGATATACGAGAGGGGGCCTTTGACGACATCTGGGAAGTGGAATGGAAGAAATCTGTGGGAGGCACATTGAGACAATAGGCTTCAAAGTTAGGCTTCCTAAACTATGGGCCGAAAGTGACAGGAGGTTTTCGACAAAATACTCCAGGATGATGCCCCAGTAGCAGAGGCTATTAGGGGTATACCGAATCTACCCATACCCTTCTGAGATCAGCTATAGATTGGTTGGTCCTAGTAATAGGACCCCGCTACGGAGGCAGGTGGACCAAGGGGAAGCATGACCAGAATGGATGACCTATATAAGTCAGAGTCCCTTGAGATGTTGACATGTCGGGCTTGGACTAACGATTGGCTCTAGGTGGCCCAGCTTGAACTTGATCACTTCATGACCCAAGCGACTACTGGAACGATAGTCAATAAGATTAAAAGTAATATAATATTCTATGCAGACTTCTAAGTTAGAGACCGCTGTTTGCTATAACAAATAGCGCAGTCATCTTAACAGAGGAATACTACTCTGTGTCTGCAAAAGTGTGTGATAAGTTTCAGGGTCAAATGGTGTTCACACTGTTAAGATTCTGGACGTTTGCGTATTAAAACCAGAGTGGTACTTTAGAGGCATAGTAGTTAGAAGTAGTCCACGAACACGGAGACGCGTGATATAAATATTGAAGTACCTCGTGAGCTTTACAGACATTATCAAGCAACAGAGAAGAGATCTTATCAATATAAAATTGTTTACGCTAGAAATCTTTATTTTACCTATTTTTTTGAGATGAGCCTTCCTCGATAGATACTCTGAACAAAGATTTTGGCCTACGGCCCTCAGTGATATACTTGAGTTTGGCGTCTGCCTAACAGTATATTGATAGTTCTCCTGTTACCAAGGCTCACTATATGAACTATGAGTTCACCTCAAACTCCACCCACAGCTCACCCTTCGATTACATATTCAAAGTACCACACTGTCCCATTCACATTCATACATTCAAAGAAATCTTCGACATTGAGTTCTTTGAAATTGAAGAACAGTTTATGCAAGAACTCTCGTAGTTCACAAAACCTTTCGGGATCCCAACTCGGGATCAATATAATCGCATATATTGCACGCAGTACTGTTTCAACTTTCAGTGGAGTTCTACCAAGTCAGAAGATATCGTCGACTGGAGTACCCAGTACTCGAAAGACAAGATATCAGGTGCAGATATCCGAAGACCAGACATCCCCTCGCCTCGGGCCTAAAACCTATACATGTATTGAATTTGTATGTAGCGGCACAATCTTAATAGCTTGAGTACGAGAATACGGTACAGTATTAAAGGTATACTGTAGGCACACTTAGGCGAGGAGGGTAGGAGTAGGAAGGCAGATTGGT
>JACCEG010000030.1:547664-583007 GCA_014065205.1 Tuber brumale | reverse complement strand
AAAAATAACCGAAATATCTCGCATATGCAATAAGAAAATATATATCCAATTATCCCATCGTTATCATGAAATATAAGCGAAATACCCCATGTATATACTCTTGCTGTAGTAATGTTCGTGATCTATAGGTAAACCAGAAAATATAACTAAGGAGAGAAATACAAGTTATTTAAAAGAAATATACTTATGAAACGAATAATAGAAAATTTCAACAACATGTACTATAAGTACATATTGAACCTCGAGAAAAGATAAATCCAGTTCCTGCGTCCAGAATCGGATCGCCGGAACCTTTTTATCCCTACACCTCTAGAGTATCTCAGATGTTGGATACCTTACATACAATTCCTCAAACTTTTTGAAGGATATTGCGAACTCTGGTACAAAGTACCCGTGATCACACACCCAGGGCTATTAAAGCAACTAGCCTATCTGGAATGTATCACAATGGCCGAGATTACTCAAGACCCGAGAAAGAGAATAATGGCAAGAGAACCCATGGATATCCGACCTGATATGACGGATGAGACCAATGACTCGGCTCTATAGAGTCCCTTCATGTCAACACCTCATGAGCCTACATTCTGGAGAGAAAATGTAGCCACTCACCGATCCTCTAGTGCCGCAAGAACACATCGGATATCAAGGGCCTCTATACCAAAACCAGGTAGAGACCATGCGGCCAATTTAGGTAAGCTAGCCACACGTCTGGGGATAACATTAGGTGGAATAAGACAAGATATAGACACCTCGCCTGACCTAGTTAACATCGCCTTCAAACATTGGAAAAGAGCTACCCGAGACAATACCATAAAGTTACTTAAGGTTTAACAACAAATCGTGGAAGGACAAGAGGTTCATGGTAATGATATCGCGATCATGTTGATGCAGCTGGTAGGAGTAGAGTCGGAGGTTAAGGGTATCTAAGAGGAAATGCTATGGGAAGTGGCAAAAAAGACAGATGCCCAAGATAGGGGGCAAAAGGAATATGAGAAGGTAACCACGAGGTTACATGGAACACTCGGGCAAGAAAGTCAAGTGGCATTAGCCCGAGATCAGACTCTAGCACCGCTGGGTCTTAGTCTAAGAGTGGAATTCGTGGAATTCTACGATCAAAGTGGTACTAGGGAAAGAGAGGTCTACCGTACCTTAGTACAAGGATGGCTAGACGTGACTACTCGCCAGCCGGAGATTTGCAGGCCTCTAGATCAGCAACAGTGGCGAAATGAGGAGATGAATAATACCCACAAGGCATTGACAGCTGCAGTAAAGAAAATAATGGCTTCCACACCAAGCCCGGAAGCTGCAGGACTAGCACCCTAACCCTCAGTCCAAGAAACTGACAGCGAGGAATACTATGCTCTGCCTACACGTAGGGACAAGGGAACAGGGAGGGAAGCCGCTGATGTATCCCCTTCAGGTACCCAGGGAGGTAACCCTGGAGATCCTAGTGGCGATGATGATGATAATGACAGGAGAGGAAGAAGGAGAGGAAGTCCTAGCTGAGGCAGGCGAGGACAAACACCAGATCAGACTGGTATAGCAGAAACACTTGCCAATGCGATGGCGTGAAACATTAAGCGACCATCAGAACTGCCTCCATTCTTTGAGGATAAACCTGCACAAGATATATAGGTGTGGATTATACAATGCACGGACTACTTCGAAAGAAACCCACAGTTCTGGGACCATGCGCAAGAACCAGTCAGATATGCGCTCAGTCATACGAGAGGAGACATAGTACTCCCTTATGCCATTTGATATTGGAAAGCCATGGACGGACTGCAAGGGGAAACACAGCAGCCGGAACTGGCTACATGGACTCGTTTTGAACACGATATGTTTAAACGATTTGCCACGGTGGAAGCATAACGACTAGTACTTTGAGCTATGAAGCTAGTTGAGTATGATGGCAGTGTTGAATGTTATCTGTTGGTCATGCATAACCATAACATTCGTACCTCCATGACCAGAGAGTCCGGGAGGCAGGAAGTCCAAGATAAACTTCCGAAACAAATTGTGGGCAGATTGTCGGCTCTGCAGTACACAACGGATCAAGCATGGGAAGACGCACTAAGGCCATGCAGTTGGTCAGAAGAAGGACTTCTGGCCAGAGAAAAAATTGGGCGAAACAAACCGTCCAAGCCTAAGGTAGTCCAAGAGGTCAAAACACAAAACTGCAGGGCCTTTAAAACGAAGTGACAAAGGGAAACTAAACCTTATATCAAGGGAGGTAGAGCCACACAATGAAAACGGAAAAGGGAGAATGAGCGGGAAAGGCCTAGTAAGAGGTTGGGCGGTACTGCGAAGACCACCCACACGAACTTCTACAAGGCTCGTACTAATATCCCGCAGAGTGTGATAGACACTTGCAGGCGAGACGGAGATTGTACACATTGTGGAAAGAAAAACCACACCTATCAGATGTGTTGGGGAGATGCCCATATATGGGCGGCAATGGTCAGCTCAAGACCGATAAAAATGGGAATTTGACGAGCAAGATCGGCTATTGTAAAGTCTAAACTAGCTCGCAGAGTCAGGACCGTCCAGAACCCAGTGCGAGTTAATAAGATATCGGAACTGGTGGACGATGAGGAACTGACCTGGGGCGGTTCATTGGCACCAACGGCAAGGGCGTTTGGGTATTTAGTGTCCATATGGAGCTGGAATCAAAATGGGAACCCCTCCTCGGCTGGAGTATATTGGGTACCGACCACGATGGGGATCGGGTAGTCCGTGTGCAACTATGGGAATCAAAATCCCAAAAACATGATCAATGCGGCGCGAAGCAAGTCTCTCCTTTCAGGATCAATGCAAGTAGGCTCAAAGTGAAGGGACCCCACAAGGGACTTATGAGCAGGAATACAAGAATCAATATATGACGAGTCTTGATCAAAAGAGAAGATAGTTAACATGCCTACATGGCCTGGGAGCCAACAGTACGAAGTTCCTCGAGTCACCTGGTGGTCTCCTGCTACCCGTGTTTAAGCAAGTTACTATACCGAAGAAGTTGGAACATAGCAATGCGAGATCCACCTGATAACAAAAACACGACAGGAGGATAACCAACGCGGGCTGTTGCACCTGCCTCATGAGTCTGAGTCGTATTATACATATGTACTATTTCGCCTTCTGGCCAGAGTGTGGGATAGGGATGTACTGCTTTGCTGCGCAAGGCCCTCTCTGGGGGAGCTGGACAAATAACTGAAACCCTAAGGAAAACGATCTGTGAAGACAGGAACCCCACACCAGGGGAGTAAAATGCCTAATAACTGCCTGAAAATCTGCTATGAGCCTAGGTCTGGCATGTTGGGAGAAGGCATCCAGTCTGAAAACTGGTCATGCACAATTGCGTATCGGTGAAATGCAGCTTAGTATGTAGACCTAGATTGTTAGAGCTAAAGAGTTACTAGTTTGTCTGAAGAGACCTCAATGGTTGAAACTACGCGGGCGTAGTAACAAACATCTTGTCACCAACATCTAACACCAAGGATGCCTAAACGAAAGAACCAAGAAAGTCTTATCCGTGCCAAGCGCATGGAATTGGACGTACCCAAACAAAAACGATACAACTGTCTGGAGGGGATCGCTTACCTCCATATACATGATAAGTGATACAAAGTTAAAGTGTTGTTAGACTCAGGATCCAACGTGTTCCTTATCAATAAGGACCTAGTTGAAGACCTTCGCCTTACTATTATTGAATGTAACAATGCAGTTGATATCTTAGGCTTTGATGGGTCATCAGCTGCCTATAGAGAGAAGTATTACACTCTCCCTATAAGATTGCAAATAGGAAAAAATGGACACATCTCTGAATTGTCGTGTGAAGTGGCCAAAGCAAGTCATTATGCAATGATAATTCCGTTTGGTGAGTGGCATCGTGAACATCCAGTGTCTCATATGCAAGATGCAGGAAATTGGACCTTCTTTACAAAATATTGTGAAAGCTGTGTGGAAGAAGATAAAGGAATAGCGGATGTGTTCGAATATGACGAGTCCGTCACTGGAGACTCTAATGCATGCCGCATCGGAAGAATCGTAGCCGTCGAAAATACGGCGGAACTTGAATCGTTACCAAAAGAATACTGGTATTACAAACATTTGTTTGAAGCCCAGATGGCAGAAAAACTAGCTCAAGATAGATATTCGATCACGAAATCAAGTTGATTCCAGGATCTACTCCCCACTGGGGGCCAATATATCCACCATCCGAAAAACAGCTTAAGGCTTTACGGGAATACTTGGAAATAATGATCAAGCAGGAAAAGAATCCTTGAAGTCAATCTCCTCTAGGAGCACCTATATTATTCGTTCCCAAACCTGATGGAAGGCTACGCTTAGTGGTGGATTACCGGAATCTAAACAAGATTACCATCCTCAACAAACATCCCCTTCCCCTAATGTCCGAACTCTGAGATCGAGTAGCCGGCACCAAGATCTTCACCAAGTTAGACCTTAAAGATAGTTACCACTTGTTTAGGATTAAGGAAGGAGATGAATAGAAGACAGCCTTCCGCACAAGATATGGGCACTACGAATATAAGGTTATGCTATTTGGATTAGTAAATGCTCCAGCGACCCTCCAAGATATGACGAATCCAGTACTTAAAGAATACTTGAATGTTGGAGTCGTGTATTATCTTGATGACATTCTCATCTACTCAAAGGATAAAAAATAACACATCAAAGCCGTCAACAAGGTTTTACAAAGCCTGTCGGACATTCAATTAGCGGTATCGATAAAAAAGTCGACCTTCCATGCCACTGAGGTAGAATTTCTCGGCTATATGGTAGTGGTCGATGGGGTGTCTATGAGCACCTGCAAAGTGGAATCCATAATGCTTTGGAAAGCACCAAAGTCGGTCAGAGAAGTACAAGTTTTTATTGTATTCGCTAACTTTTACCGACATTTTATAAAAAACCTCTCGGCTATTTGCAAACCCATAACTGAGTCATTACTAGGAAATCCAAAAAAGTTTCAAATAGGGACTTCAACAAGATACGGCATTTGAAGGATTAAAACACTTATTCACCACAGCCTCCATACTTCACCACTTCTTCCCAGAAAGAGAAACGGTAGTAGAAACTGACGCTCGCGATTTTGCACTAGGTTGCGTGCTTTCTCAATACTTTGGAAAAAGGTTACATCCAGTAGCTTTCTATTCCAGAAGACTAAACTCAGCGGAGCGCAATTATGAGATTCATGATAAAGAACTTCTTGCAATCCTCGAAGCATTTAAGGAATGGAGACACTACTTGATCGGAACAGAAAAACCGATTACAGTATTTACCGATTATCAGAACCTACAATACTTGCTGACCTCAAAAGTCTAGAGTGGCCATCAAATTCGATGGGCTCTGAAGCTCATGGAATCCAATTTTCGGATTGTATATCAACCAGGGACAAAGGGAAGAAACGCTGATGCATTAAGCAGATGGCCGGAGTACCATCCTGAGGAGGGAGCTATGCATTGCGTACAAAAGATTTTGAAAGAAGAAAGTTTCATGGTATCATTGGTAGCGAGGGTAGGGGATGAAGGAGGAGACAGGGATGGAGAGAACGATTAAGATTTGGAACCTCGAAGTGGTGGAAAAGAACTCATTATTAGGGTCCAGTGATTGAGCAAAAAGGCGTATTTGCCAACTAAAGGCTCAAGAATGGCGGCAGGACATGACCTGTATACTATTGAAGATGACATTGTCCCAAATATAGACAAGCATCAATAAGTGCGGGTATAGCCGTGGTGCTACCGGAAGGAACTTGCGGAAGAGTTGCTCTAGGAAGTGGATTAGGGGTCCGAGGTGGAATCTCAAGCGGCGCCGGAGTAATTGATACTGATTACAGCCCTGAACTTAAGGGGGAACTAGTCAACCACAAAAATGAGGACTGCCCGATAAGAATGGGCGATCGTATAGCTCATCTGGTGGTAGAAAAAGTCAACACCTTTGACATGATGGAAGTAGACGACATGGAAGATAGGGAACGAGAGACCGTGGAATTCGGTAGCACCAATATAGAAACAAGATCCCTGATCGTCAAAGAACTGGAACCTAGCATCAGTTACCTGCAGGCATCAGCCAAAGATAATGAACACTGGTACGACGTTTCAGAAGTACCAAAAAAACTTCTAATATCAAATGCGATAATCCTGCAAGAAGGTATGAAGCAGTTCAATACGGAATTCTTAAGAGAGATACAGGCAACCATCGGGACAGATGCAGTTTGGAGGTAACGGATGGAGGAACTGATTTGGTTACAAGACAAAGCAAAGGATTTCGACAAGGACTGGACCTTGACCGACGACCTACCATACTATAAGCAAAGACTATTTGTACCAAATAGTCAGGTGCTTTACACCAAGATCGCAGAAGGATGTCACAATGCAAAGGTTGCAGGACATTTGGGACAAGAAAAAACCTTGGAAACAATCATGAGAGACTTTTATATGAAAGGGCTTGCAGAATGGGTCAACGATTACGTATGATGCTGCGATGAATGCCAACATAATGAATCCCCTAGACATGCCAAGTACAGACTGCTGCAACTATTGCAAATACCCTACGTGGCATGGACATCTATCTCAGTGGACTTTATCACGCAACTACTGGAGTCACAAGAGTGCACGCAAATAATAGTAGTAGTTGATCGGTTTACAAAGATGGCACATTTTATTGGACTTCAGACCTCGGCTACAGCCAAGGATGTAGCCAACGCATTCTTAAAAAATGTATGGTGACTGCATGGTCCACCAAGCGAAATCGTCGCAGACATGGACTCAAAGTTGGTAGGAGAATTTTTGGAATCCCTTTGTGAAGGGCTGGAAATTAAGCGCAGAATGTTAATGTCATACTACCCTCAGACTGACCGACAAACCGAACGTACCAGCCAAGTGCTGGAAGGATACCTGCGAACCTTTGTCAACCACGATCAGGATGACTGGTATCAGCTATTACCTCTAGCTGTATATGACTATAACAACTCCGCAACCCATGCTCACGGGATATCACCATGCTAGGCGAACTATGGTTTCCATTGACAAACAGAGTGGATGAAGGAGTGCGAAGCTCAAAATTCTAGAGCAACACTCTATGCGAACTGGATTAAGACAATACATGAACAAGGAAGAGGGTCACTAGAAAAGACACGGGAAGGAATGTCAAAATATTATGACTGGAAAGTGCAACAACAGCCTGACTTCAAGATCGGAGACAAAGTGATGTTAAACGCAAAGAATATGCGAACCTGATGGAAATCGAAGAACCTAAGTCCAAAGCTATAAGGTCCTTTTCAAATAATGGAAAAATGTAGATCACGAGCCTTCAAGCTCAACATATCCGATCGATGGAACATTCACCCCATATTCCATGTCGCACTATTGGAACCCTATTGCGAATTAGTTCTTGAGGATCGCCAACAACCTCCTCGAGAACCGGAGTACATTCACCGTGATCTACAGTGGGAGGTTGAAAAAATAGTAAGAGGAGAGATTCGGTCTCAAAGAAAATGGGTACTCGGTCGCTACCAAGAGAAGCGGGAACTGTGGTACTTCATCAAATGGCAAGGGTGTTCAGAAGATGAGAACACATGGGAGCCAGCTACCGGTATCGAAAATGCGGAGGAAATTGTGGAGAATTTTCATAATGAAAATCCAGACATGCCAGGAAGGGCAGAAGTAAGATAGTGAGGAAAAGGTTTTCCTACTGTGGTCAAGTAAACATGGAAGGTTTTTTACCCTGACCATGCTGAGTCTTAAAATGTATTTAGAAGAAAAATATGAAGAAGTTATAAAAGGCATTCGAGGCGAAGCCTAGTAGGAGGGAGCTCATGTTAGGCATATGGAAATCTGAGACAAGTGCACAGACCTCATGGCAGGGTAACTGCGCACAGACCCTCAGATTTACCGGAGTGCCAACAGCCCGCTCGGGCCCTCTTATGGGGCCCGGACGTCATTCGCAAGATTTCGAGAATTGCGTCCCATAACTAAAAAGTGACAACAATGAAGCCTACTTCATAACACTATGTATGTCACCGCTGTCTGGCCAACTGCATGCCGTTTACAGGATATAGGAGAGGGGACCTTTGGCGACATCTGGGAAGTGGAATGGAAGAAATCCGTAGGAGGCGCATTGAGATAGTAGGCTTCAAAGTTAGGCTTCCTAAACTATAGGCCAAAAGTGACGCGAGGTTATCGACGAAATACACGTGTAGGATGCCCCAGTCGCAGAGGCTATTAGGGGTATACCGAATCTACCCATATCCTTCGGAGATCAGCTGTAGGTTGGTTGGTCCTAGTAATAGGACCCCTCTACGGCGGCTGGTAGACCAAGGGGAAGTATACTCAGAATGGAAGACCTAGATAATTCAGAGTCCCTTGAGACGGTGACACGTCGGACTCGGACTTGCGATTGGCTCTAGGTGGCCTAGCTTGAACTTGATCACTTCATGACTGCAGAGACTATTGGAACGATAGTCCACAAGACTAAAAGTAATATAATATTCTTTGCAGACTTCTAAGTTAGCGACCGCTGTTTGATATAACAAATAGCACAGACATCTCAATGGAGGAATACCACTCCGTGTCTGCAAAAGGGTATAATAAGTTTCAGGGTCAAATGGTGTTCGCAGTGTTAAGATTCTGGACGTTTGCGTGTTAAAACCAGAGTGGTACTTTAGACACATAGTAGTTAGAAGTAGTCTGCGAACACTTAGATGTGGGATATAAATATCCCAGTGCCTCATGAGCTTCACAGACATCATCAAGCAATGGAGACGAGATCTTACCAATATAAGATTGTTTGCGCTACAAATCTTTATCTTACCTAGTTTATCGAGATGAGACTTCCGCGACAGATTCTCCGAACCAAGATTTTGGCCTAAGTCCCTCAGCGATATACTTGAGTTTGGCGTCCGCCTAACAGGTTTCCCTTGGTCCCCCGCCTCGGCAGAGGGGTCCTACCACTAGAACCAATGAATAAAGAGCTGATCTCAGAAGGGTATGAGTAGATTCGGTATGTCCATAGTAGCTTCTAATACAGGTACATCCTCTGAGAGTATTTCGCCGAAAACATCCTATCACCTTCAGTTCATAGTTCAATGAAGTATAAGTTTGAAGCCTAGTATTTCATTGCACCTGCGACGGATTGCCTACATTTCACTTCCTAGATGTTAACAAAGGTCCCTGCTCATATACCCTGCGAATAGCCTCTGGTCGGATGGACGGCATTGATGTATATGGTGTTCTGAAGTGGACTTCATTGCTGTGACATTTTAGCTATGGGACGCAACTCTTGAAGTCTTACTAATGACATGCAGGCCCCATAAGGGGGCTCCAGGTGGGTGTTGGCAAGCCTGAAAATCAAGAGTCTGTACGTAGTTGCCCTACCATGAGGTCTGTGCACTTTGTCTCAGATTTCTATATGCCTAACATGAGCTCTCTCCTACCAGGCTTCACCTCGAATGCCTTTATAACTTCTTATAATTTCTTCTGAATATATTTCAAGACTCAGTGAGGTCAGGGTAAAAAACCTCGTGCATTTACTTGGCCATGGTAGGAAAACCTTTTTCCTCACTATCTTACTTCTGCCCTTCCTGCTATGTCCGGATTTTCATTATGAAAACTTTCTACAACCTCCTCCATGTTGTCCATACCGGGAGCCGGCTCCCATGTGTTCTCATCTTCTGAACACCCTTGCCATTTGGCGAAGTACCACAGTTCCAGCTTCTCTTAATAGTGACCGCATACCCATTTTCTGTAAGAGCGAATCTTGCATCTTAGTATTTTTTCAACCTTCTATTGTAGATTGCCGTCAATATCTTTCAGCTTTCTAGGGGGTTGCTGGTGATTACCATAAACTGATCCGCAATAGGGTTCCAATAGTACAACATGGAATACGTGGTGAATGTTCCATGGTTTGGATATGTTGAGCTTGAAGGCTCATGACCCGCACTTCTCCAAGATTTGGAAAGGACCATGAAGCTTAGGACTTAGCGTCTTTGATTTCTGTCGCGTGCGAATGTTCTTTCCTTTCAACCTTACTTTGTCCATGATCTTGTGGTTTGGCTGTTGTCGAGCTTTCCAGTCATAATATTTTGACATTTTTTCCCACGTCTTTTCTAGTGACCGTCTTACTGGTTGATGAATCGTCTTAATCCAGTGCGTGTAGAGTGTTTCTCCAAGATTTTGAGCTTCTCCTGCCTTCATTTACTCGGTCTGTAGATGGAATCTGTAGTTCGCATAGAATGGCGACGTCCCATGCGCGTTGATTGTGGAGTTGTTATATGCATGTTCCACTAGTGGTAGCAGCTGACACCTATTGTCCTGATCATAGTTGACAAAACCTCCCTAGTATCCTTCTAGCACTTAGTTGGTACCTTCGGTTTATCTATCAGTTTGAAGGTAGTATGGCATTAACCTCTTATGTTCAATCTCTAGTAGTTTTCAAAGGGAGTCCCAAAATTCTCCTGTAAACTTTGAGTCCATATCTGCGACGATTTTTGTTTGCAGGCCATATAGCCTCTGGACTTCTTGCAGGAATGCATTTGCGACATTCTTGGCTGTAGCCAATATCAGTAGTCCGATGAAATGTGCCATCTTTGTAAATTAATCAACTACTACTATTATCAGAGTGCATACTTGCAACTCTGGTAGTTGTGTGATGAAGTCCACCGAGATGGACACTTATGCTGTGTAGGATATTTGCAGTGGTTGCAATAATCCATACTTAGTGTGTCTAGGCCCTTAGTTACGCTGGCATTCATCGTAGGATCATATGTAATCATTGACCCATGCTGCAACTCCTTTCCAATAGATGTCCCGTATAACGATTTCCAAGGTTTTTTCTTGTCTGAAATGTCCTGCTACTTTTACATCATAACATCCTTCAGCGATCTTGGTATATAGTACCTCACTGTCTGGTACAAATAGTCTTTGCTTATATTATAATAGATCGTCAGTTATGGTCCAATCCTTGCAGAACTTATTTCCTTCATCTTGTAACCTAATGAGTTCCTTCCTCTATTCCTTCCAAGCTGGGTCTGCCTCAATAGCTACCTGTATCTCCCCTAACAATTCAGGATTGAAATGCTTCATACCTTTTTGTAGGATAATGGCTTTTGACATTAGAACTATATCTGGTACTGCTGAACTGTCGTACTAGTGTTCATTGTCTTTAGCCGATGCATGCAGGTATCTGATACTGGGTTCATGTTCTTTGATGATCAAGAATCTTATTGCTATGTTGGTGCTTCTGAATCCTGTGGTCCCTCGTTCTGTGCCTTCCAAGTTGTCTACTTCCATTATGTCTATTGTATTCACTTTTTCTTCTACTAGATGAGCTATGCGATCGCCCATTCTTATCTACTACTCCTAATCTTTATGGTTGACTAGTACGACCTTGAGTTCTCAGGTGTAATCAGCGTCGATTGCTCCTGAACTGGTGGACATTCCGCTTCAAACCGCTACACCGCTTCTGGGGGCAACTCTTCCATAAGTTCCTTCAGGTAGCCTGATAGCTATACCCATTCTTATTAATGGTTATCAATATTTCGAGACAATGTCATCTTCTATGGCATACAGGGCATGTCCTGCCACCATTCTTCAGCCCTTCGTCGGCAAGTATGCCATTTTGCTCAATCTCTGGACCTTAATCATGAGTTCCTTTCCTCCTCTGCGAGGTTCCAAATCCAAATCCTAATCTCCATCCTTGTCTTCGCCTTCATCGCCTACCCTCGCTACTAGTGATACTAAGAAACTTACTGCTTTCGTAATTTTCTGTTCCTGATGCATAGCTCCCTCCTCAGGACTGTGCTCGGGCTGGTAAAGACTGTAATCTGTCTTTCCATCTCGATTAAGTAGGGTCTCCATTCTTTAAATACTTCGAGGATCGTAAGAAGTTCTTTATCATGAATTTCATAATTGCGCTGCACTAAGTTTAGTTTTCTGGAATGGAATGCTACTGTATGTAACCTTTTCTCAAAGCATAGAGAAAGAACACAACCAAGTGCAAAATCACTAGCATCAGTTTCTACTACTCTCTCTCTTTCCGGAAAGAGGTGGAGGAGTATGGGAACTGTAGTGAATTGGTGTTTTAATTCTTTGAAAGCCGTATCCTACTCAACTTACCATTTGAAATTCTTAGGATTTTCTTGTAATGTCTCAGTTACGGTTTTGCAAATAGCAGAAAAGTTTTTAATAAATCGTTGGTAGAAGTTAGCGAATCTAATAAAGACTTGCACCTCTCTGACTGACTTAGTTGCTTTCCACACCATTATGGATTCCACCTCACAAGTGCTCATTAACATCCCATCTACTGGTACCATATAGCTGAGGAATTCTACCTCGGTAGCATAGAAGGTTGATTTCTTTAGCAATACTGTTAATTGAAAGTCTGATAGACTTTGTAAAACCCGTTTGACTGCTTTGATGTGTTCCTTTTCATCCTTTGAGTAAATAAGAATATCGTCAAGGTATCACACCACTGCAACGTCAAGACATTCTTTCAGTACTTGGATCATTATATCTTGGACAGTAGCCAGAGCGTTAACTACTCTAAAAGGCGTGATCTTATATTCGTAATGTCGGTATCTTGTACAGAATGCCATTTTCCATTCATTGCCTTCCTTTATTCTAATTAATTGGTAACCTTCTTCATGGTCTAACTTGGTGAAGATCTTTGCGCCAGCTACTCGATCACGGAGTTCGGACATTAGTGGAAGAGGATGTTTGTGGCGGATAGTAATCTTATTTAGATTTCGGTTATCCACAACTAGATATAATCTGCCATCTGGTTTAGGTACGAATAATATAGGTGCTCCTGCTGGTGATTGGCTCTGTGTGATCTTTCCTTGTTTGATCATAGTTTCCAAGTATTCTCGTAAAGCCTTAAGCTGTTTTTCAGATAGTAGATATATTGGTCCCCTGGAGGGGGTTGATCCTGGAATCAGCTTGATTTCAGGATCGAATGTTCAACTAGGGGATAATTTTTTCTGCCGTCATGGCTTCAAACAAATGTTTGTAATGCCGGTATTTATATAGTAAAAATTCGAGTTCTACCAGATTTTTGATGGCTCCGATTCGTCCAATGCAACATGCATTAGGATCTTAAGCAACTGATTTGTCGTATTGGAACATATCAGCTATCTCTTCATCTTCTTCCGCACTCTTTTCGCCATATTTTGCAGTGAAGACCCAATTTTCCGCATCCTGCATGTGAGACATTGGGTGTTCACGATGCCACCAACCGAACGGAATTATCATTTTATAATGGCTTGGTTTATCTACTTCACATGGCACCACAGAGATGTGGCAGTTCTTTCCTATTTCCAATTTAATAGGTAGGGTATAACACTTTCCATCCGGAGGTGGCTGATAATCCATCATAGCCAAAGATATCAACTGCCTTGTTGCATTCGACAATAGGAATGCGAAGGTCTTCAACTACGTCCTTATTCATGAGGAACATGTTGGATCCTGAGTGTAACAAGACCTTAACTTTGTATCACTTATCGTGTATGTCGAGATAAGGGATCCCTTGTGAATAGTTGTATCATTTTTATTTGGGAGCGCCTAATTCTACGTGCTTAGCGCTGATAAGACTTTCTTGATTCTACAATTTAGGCATCATTGGTGTTGAGTGTAGGTCACAAGATATTTGTTACTATGCCCACGTAGTTTCGACTATTGAGGTCTCCTCAGACAAACTTGTAACTCTTTTAGCTCTAACAGTCTAGGTCTACATAGTAAGCGGCATTTCACTGATATGCAATTCAGCACGACCAGTTTTCAGGCTAGATACCTTCTCCCAATACGCCAAACCTGGGCTCATAGCAGATCTTGGGGCAGTTGTTAGGCATTTTACTACTCTGGTGTGCGGTTCCTGCGTTCAAAGATCCTTTTTCTTAGGGCTTAGGTTATCCGTCCAGCTACCTCTCAGGGGCCTTGCACACCAAAGCGGTATATCCCTACCCCACACTCTGGCCTGAAGGCAAGATAGCACATAAGTATAATACGACTCAGACTCGTGTGGTAGGTGGGATGGCCCGCATCGGTTGTCTTCCTGTCGTGTATTGTTATCAGATAGATCTTGCATTGCTAGGTCTGAGCTTCTTTGGTATAGTAACTTGCTTGTATGTGGGTAGTAGGCGGCCACTAGGTGACTTGAGGAACTTCGTACTGTTAGCTCCTAGGCTATGTAGGCATGTTGACTATCTTCTCTTTCGATTCAGATTCTCCATACATTGATTCTTGTGTTAGTGCTCGTAAGTCCCACGTAGAGTCCCTACACTTAAATCCAACTTGCTTTGATCTTGAAATGAGAGACTTGCTGTGCACCGCTCAGATCATTTTGAGTTTCGACTCCAGTAGTTGCACACGGAATACCCAATCCCCATCATGATTGGTACCCAATTCACCCCAGCTATAGGGGGTTCCCCTTTCCATTCCAGCTCCATCTGGAGACTGAATACCCAAACACTGTTGCTGTTTGTACCTATGAACTGACCTAAGTCAGTTCCTCGTCGTCCACCAGTGCCCAGATCTTATTCACCCGTGCTGGATACTTGACAATCGCGACTCTGTCACCTAATTTTTGGCTTTATAATAGCCGATCTTGCTCTTCCAATTTCCATTTTTATCAGTCTTGAGCTGACCATTACCACCGATATATAGGCATCTCCCCAACACGTCTGATAGGTGTGGTTCTTCTTTCCACAATGTGTACAATCTCCGTCTCACCTCCGAGTGTGTATCACACTCTGCGGGATACTGGTATAGGCCTGGTCAAAGTTTGTATGGGTGGTCTTAGTTGTACCTCCCATCCTTTTCCTAGGTTTTTCCGGTTCGTTGTCCCATTTCTGCGTTTGTGGTAGGGCTCCACCTCTCTTGACATAAGGTTTAGTATCCCTTGTTCACTTTGGCTAAGAGTCCTATCGGTCCTCACTTGTGGCCTCTAGGACTATTTTTGGTTTGGACAGTTTATCTCTTGCAAGCGTTTCACTAGCATGAAGTGCTTCTTACAGTGGACCGCATAGTCTGAGTGCCTCTTCCACTTCTTAATCTGTCCTACATTGCAAGGCCAACAACCTGCAGACAATTTATTTCACAAGTTTGTTTTCGACTTCCTCTTTCCATGATTCCCTAGTCATGCGTGCCCTGATGTTGAGGTTGTGCATGACTGTGAGGCAACGTGTACTACTGCCTTCATACTCGACCAGCTTTAGAGCTCCAAGCGCTAGTCTTTCAGCTTCTACTAGGGCAAATTGTTTGATCATATCATGTTCAAAACGAGTCTGCCTAGCCAGTTCTGGCTACTGGACTTCTCCTTGATATCCCTCCATAGCCTTCTGATCCTAGATGGCATGAGGAAGTATTATGTCTCCCTTAGTACGGTTGAGCGCGTATATAACTGGTTCCTAGGGATTATCCCAGATCCCCAGGTTTCTCTGGAAATACTCGATGCATTGCATAATCCAGACATATATGTCTTGCATGAATCTTTCCTCAAAGAATGCAGGTGGTTCTGATGTTCGCTTTATATTAAGTGCTATTGCATTGACAAGCGTCTCTGCCATACCAAACTGCTCTGGTGTCGGTCCTTCACAGCCACCACTAGGACTTCCTCTGTTTTTTCTTCTCTCATCATCATTGTCATCATCATCGCTAGGATCTCTGGGGTCACCTCTCTGGGTACCTGAGAGGGATGCATCAGTGACTTTTTTGCCTTTCCCATTGTCTATTTGCGCAGGTAGAGCTTAATACTTTTTGTCATCTGCTTCTTCGACTGCGGGTAGAGGTGCTGGTCCCAGAGCTTCCGGACTTGGTACGGCAGCAAGTATCTGATTTACCACTGCCGTTGATACCTTCAGGGTATTATTTGTCTTGTCATTTTACCACTGTTGCTGGTGTTGGGACCTGTGGATCTCTGCTTGGCCAGTACTGCTATCTAAACGTCCTTGCGCTAGGCTATGGTTGACTTTTCTTACACGAGTGATGGTTTGAGCGCGGAATTCTATGAATTCCACTCTTAAGCTCATAACCATTTGTTCCAGCGCTTGATCTCAAGCTAAGGCCTCCTAGCTTTATGGCCTGATAGTTCCTTGTAAGCTCATAGTTACTTGTTCATGTTCTTGCTGACACCTATCTTGAGCGTCTATCTTCTTTGCCACTTCCTACAGCATTTCCTCTTAGATCCCGTTGACCTCCTGTTTCACACCTGCCAGCTGCATTAACAAAATTGCAATATCGTTGTCATGGACATCTTGTCGGTTGGTGATTTGCTGTTGAACCTTAATTAATTTCAAGGTATGGTCTTAGGTAACTCCATTCAAATGTTTGAAGGTAATATTGGCTAGGTCGAGGGAGGTGTCTATGTTTTGCCTTATATGACTTAATGTTATCTTTAGATGGGTAGCCAGCCTGGCTAGGATTGGCGTATGGTCTCTGCCTGGCTTTGGTATGGAGGCTCACACTATCCGATGTGTGCTTGCGATGCTAGAGGATCGGTAAGAGGGTTGAGCTCCTCTCCGCAATCTTGGCTCTTGAGGTGTGACCGGGAAGGCACTAAGTATAGCCAAGTCATCGGTTCCCATCATGTCTGTTCGGGTGTCCATAGGTTCTCCCACCATTATGCTCTTCCTCGGGTCTTGAGGAATCTCAGCCATTGCGATACTCTCCCGATAGGCAAATTGCTTTAATAGCCCTGCATGAGTGATTACTGGTACTTTGTACCCGAGTTCTTGATATCCTTCAACGGGTTTAAGGAATCGTATAAATGGTATGCAATGTCTGAGGTACTCTCCAGGTGTAGGTAAAACAGAGTTGAGGCAATCTGATTCTGGATTCAGGCCGTGAATTTCCTTTTTCTTGACGTTTAAGATGTACTTGTAGTATATGTATAGGTTCTTAGACCCAAGCCCAGGGTTGGGATAGTCCTTGGCCAACTGTGCCTAGTTCCTTATTGTCAGAGTAAGGGTACTCCAGTCAACAAAGTCTGCTGACTTGGTAGAGCTGTACACGAAATCCGAACCCTGCCAGGTACGATATATGCGCTGGAATTGATTCCTCATTGGGATCCCGAATGCTATTGTGAACCATGAGGGTTCTTGATCAACCTCTTCGCTGATGTGTCATACCTCAGCGTTGAAGATTTCTTCGAATATGTTAATATAGATTGGACAGTAATGTGCTTTGAAAATATACTCGAGGCAAGAGCTGTGGGTAGAGTTTGAAGTGAACTCATAGTTCATATAGTGAGCCTTGGTAACAGGAGAACTATCAATATACTGTTAGGCAGATGCCGATCTCTAGTATAACTGAGGAACATAGGCCAAAATCTTCATTGGGAGAATCTGTCGAGGAAGGCTCACCTTCATAAAATAAGTAAGGTAAGATTTATGAGGTAAACAATTTAATATTGTTAAGATCTCTTCTCCGTTGCTTGATGATGTCTGTAAAGCTTGGGAGGCACTTCGAGATTCATATCCAGTGTCTGAGTGTTCACGGACTACTTCTAACTACTATGCCTTCGAAGTACTACTTTGGGTTTTATACGCAAATGTTCACAATCTTATAAGTGCAAACACCGTTTGACCCTGAAACCTATCTTACCCTTTTACAGTTATGGAATACTATTCCTCTATGGAGATGACTGCGCTATTTGTTATACCAAACAGCGGCCTGGAACTTAGTTGTCCGCATAGACCATTATATAACCTTAGTCTTGTTAACTATCGTTCTAGTAGTCTCTTTGGTCCTGAAGTGATCAAGTATATGCCAGGCCACCTAGTACCAATCGCAAGTCTCAGCCCACTGTGTCAATGTCTTAAGGGACTCTGACTTATCTAAATCTTCCTTTCTGAGTGTGCTTCCCCTTGGTCTGCTGGCCTCTGCAGAGGGGTCCTATCACTAGAACCAACTAATATGCAGCTGATGTCGGAAGGGTATGCGTGGATTTTGTATGTCCTTAATAGCTTCTAATACTGGGACATCCTCTTGGAGTATTTCGCCGAAAACGTTGCGCCGCCTTTGGCCCACAGTTTAGAAAGCCTAAGTTTGAAGCCTAGTACTTCAATGCACCTCTCATGGACGTCCTCTGTTCCACTTCCCAGATGTTGCCAAAGGTCTCTGCTCATATATCCTGTGAACAGCATGCGGTTGGACGGATGGTGGCAACGTATATAGTGTTATGAAGTGGGCTTCCTTGATGTGACATTTTAGTTATGGGACGCAACTCTCGAAATCTCGCTAATGACATCTGGGTACCATACGGGGCCTGCAGCGCGGTGTTGGCACTCGGAAAAATCAATGGTCTGTGCGCAGTTAACCTCCTGGAAGGTCTGTACACTTTTTCTCAGATTTCGATATGCCTAACAAGAGTATCTGGTGGTAATAGGGAATATCCAGAGTATCAGAAAGATATCCTACATGAAGACTTGACAAGTCTCATTTCTGGATCTGGTCACTGTTGCCCACAGGTAATACTAGCATGGCTAGAAAATCAAATATCTGATGCTATGCTAGTCCTAATAAGTACTAAAGAAAGCCTTGCTGTAAGAAAGCTAACCTGTATATAGAAGTAACAGTAGGAGACGTAATAGGAAATTAATTTTAATTCTTGAAGAATTGTTGTGTGAAAATTCTCCCAGTTCTGACTGTAAAAGTGAGAGATAGTTGAGTTCTGCTAGTGGTAACCAGACACCAGCTAGATGTGGTTTATTTTCCTAGCACACTAATTAGTTCTTATGACTATACAATATTTTTCTTACTCTATACCTTTACGATTCCCTAAGTGCTTACTTTGATATGAGATTCCCTCCCACATTATATGTGATATCTTGGTACTGAGATCCCCTTGATGCCAGCTTTTCAATAATCTAAAAAATGTCTATTTGATGCTAATATCGATGGCGTTTCAAGCAGTTATGAAAGTGGGATTTCCTTAGTGAGGCTTTGGCGAAGTACTAGCTTTTATGCTGGATTTCTTCCAAGTCTTTAGGGTACAGCTTTAAATACTTTAATATCTGAATCCACTTGATATCAGATTTCCTGTTGTTAAAAGAATGTTTATTTGATACTAATATCCATAGAGTAATATGGTATTACTGAAGTGATATTTTTTTAGTAAAGCTTTGGCAAAGTGCTCACTTTGATGCCTGATTTCTTCCCAGTCCTTATGAGGAAGCTTCTGATATTTTGATATCTAGATATACTTAATACTAGCATTTCAACAGTCTAAAGATTGTTAATTCAATGCTAATATCCATAAAGTTACAAAATATTATAGAAGTGGTATTCCCTTAGTGATGCTTTGACCAAATACTATTTTTGACACCAGATTAGTTTAGGGCCTTTATGATACAGCTTCTAATACTTTGACACCTAACTCTACTTCACGCTAGCCTTTTAATGGTTTAAAGAACATCTATTTAATGCTAGTACCCATAGGGTTACAACCTATTATGAAAGTGGTATTTCTTAGTAAGGTTTTGGCTAAGTACTGACTTTGATGTGGGATTCCTTCAGAGTCCGTGAGGTGCAGTTTCTGATATATTAGTATCCAGATTTAGTTAATACCAGCTGTCCAATAGTTTAAGGAACATCTATTTGACACCAATATCCATGGAGCTATTGCCTGTTATATCTTTTACTAGTCTAGTACTTGCTGTATATTAGATTTTGTATAATGCTTGTACTATAATAAAGATAATTGCCAACTGTGATCTGAGTCAGCAGTGTGAGTTACACTCTTGTATCATGTGAATCTTGTAATTTGGTAGATGCCTTGGACTTTAGATAGCAGTATGACATTAAGATACATTCCTGATATTTTATTGCTAGAACTGGTTATGTCATGTATCTCCTATAAATTTGGTTGCTATATCTGGTTGCATCCTGCACACTTTGTACTTGAGTGGCTGCATCCTGAGAGTGGTTGCTATAGCACCTTATATGCTAATTCACAATTTACATTTTACATGTCTCACATGTCAGTTAGGCATATAGAGAGCGGGGACTGAGTACATAGACCTCCCAGTGGGGTAGCTGTGCACAGACCCTTAATTTCTCCGAAATCTAACACTCTCCTCCCACCCCCTTGTGGGGCCTGAATGTCATTAGCAAGATTTTGGTAGTTAGGTCTTGTAACTAAAAGGTCACATCAATGAAGCCCACTTCCTAACACTATATACATTGCTGCCATTTGTTAGACTGTATGCTGTTCACAGAATATATGAGAGGTGACCTTGAGCAACCTCGGGGAAGTGGAACAGAAGAAACCTGTTGTAGGTGTATTGAGGTAGTAGGCTATAAAGTTAGACTTCCAAATCTTGGGTCAAAGGTGACAGGGTGCTTTTGGCGAAATACTCCAAGAATATGCTACAATGGTGGAAGCTATTGAAAACATACCAATTGTACCCATACCCTCATGAGATTAGCTATAGGTTAATTAGTACAAGTAATAAGACCACTTTATAGAGGCAAATTGATCAAGGGAAAGCAGACTGAGATAGAAAGACCTAGATAAGTCAAAAACCCATAAGATATTGACATGTTGGGCTTGGACTTGTTATTAGCACTAGGTAGCCCAGCATGAAACTGATTACTTCATAACTGAAGAGATTACTAGAATGATAGTCAATAAGACTGAAGTAATATAATAGTCTACATGGTCGACTAAGTAGGGGACGTCTGTTTGGTAAAAGAAATAGTGCAGTAATGTTAGCAGAGGAATACTATTCTGAGATTGTAAAAGGGTGTGAGAAGTTTCAGGGTCAAATGGTACTTGCACTTATAAGATTCTGGATATTTGTATATTAAAGTCAGAGTAATACTTCAGAAGCATTGTAGTTAGAAGGAGTCTATGAATACCTAAACTTGGGATATAAATATTTAAGTGCTTCTTGAACTTTATAGACATTATGAAGCAATAGTGAAGACATCTTATGAATATAAAATTATTCTATATTGTAAGTCTTTAACTTACTTATTTATTGCAATGAACCTTGTTCGACAGATTCTCTGATTAAAGATTTTGGCCTACATCTCTCAGTCTTGCTAGAGATAGGCATTTGCCTAACAGCGTCATATACAAAAGTTGTCCAATACTCAGGTATGAATTTTTGCTGATAAATTCAACTAATGCTATAAGTATAGGTTCTCATACAAGTACTAGTATAATTTGATCATCCAGTCATTCAATAATATTTATTGAATTGGCAAAGGGTTTTGTATTAAACTTTATAACAATGAAGTATTGAAATTTCCTACTATTTATTTCATAAGTATATTTATTTTAAATAACTGGTATTTCTCTCCTTAGTTATATTTCCTGGTTTACCTATAGATTACGAACATTACTACAGCTAGAGCATATACTGTCGGTATTTTGTTTCCATTTCATGATAATGATGGGATAATTGGATATATACTTTCTTATTGTATGTGCAGGATGTTTCGGTTATTTTCATTTATGTCCTGCGACCTTTTCAGAAAGGTGCATTGTATATTGATTTTCTGCTTAAAATCTCACAGACTATTTCGGTTTATATATATTTTATTTGGCATTATCTTGGCAGTTTTTCGGGGTCAAACTTGTTCGCACTTCTGTTTCTTAAAAGATTTTCCCCTTTATTTCTTTTCTTTACTTAAGTATATGCACCTGTATATATAGCTAGTTACTGCTCCGCGTGTTAGAAACAATTAAGGCAAAGAATTACTACCAATCTACATTTCTAATACCATACTCCTTGCTCAAGTACGTCTACAGTATATCTTTAATACTGTGCGGTATTCTTGTACTCAAGCTATTAAGATTGTAGTCCTATATACAAATTTGAGAGGTTATAAACTCAGCAAATTCATAGTTATACGACATATACTTACACACTTCAACAGACTTCCTCTTTCTACCAGAAGGAAACGGAACCACCATTTCCTCCATTCGAACAGTTTTACAACTTCCAAACTACAATCACAACCATATCGCCTAAAATCAAACTTGTATTTCCATCAACCTTAACTACTTGAACCTACCACGTATCCCTTCCTATAGAGAACAAAGGCACTCGATTGGCTAGGCCTATTATTTAAATTTTAAAACAAGTACCGATACTTTAGCGGCATGGACAGAAGTTCCTCTGCTGCTGCTGTACCGCTCCCAAGAACTCCCACCCTGGCTGCCAGAAACATCGCTAACAATTTCCAATGTTCTTGAGCACTATCTTACAAATTATGCTCACCTAAAGATTACTGGGCCTGATGACAATTGATCATGGCATGACATCTGAAAGTATGTCCAGGGATTATACAACTGCTAGAACATTTGGATAGAAAGTGAGATGATAGCGGAACCATTCGAAAACAAAGATGGCAAAAATGACTATAAAAAGATAGATGAGTTTAGAGATCGATACCAAAGGGCCTCCACCTACATTCTGGAAACAATTGACTCCCAATGGCTAATCCTGCCAGTGATACGTAAAATACTAGTGGTCATATAGAAAGCCTTTCAAGATAAATTTAGTAGAGAAAATACCCCCTCCTTCTTCGAGCAACTCAATGATCGAGCTCAACAACAAATATGATACAGAGATACTAATAGCTGCTCAGATTAGCACATACGATATCCTTTGGAATCAAATGCAATATCATTGTTCTAGTTTCTCCACGGACGAGCAATATACCTTGTCGTTCGTTTTTAGATCGCTCTTCAAGTCGCTCAAAGCAGAAGCTGCAGTTCTTCTCCTTTTCCTTCCCAAGTCAATGTGTAATATCATTGACAACCTCCAAACCCAGGAGGACCTCACCTAGAATCATGTCTACAATAAACTGTTAGACCTGAGACCTACAGGTAAATCCGAAGCAGACAAAGCATATAAAAGCACTGATGTCAAAGGAAAAGGAAAGGAAAGAAAAGAGGTTCAAAGAATACTGGCCAACATCAAGTAATGAACCTACTGCAAAAAGCACTGCCCTACTGCCTGGTAAGAAGGCCATACTTGGAATGAGTGTAATAAACTCAAGAGTCTAAACTAAAAGAAGAAGAAAAGAAAAGCAGTTAACTCAGCTAAGATTGGAAAGGAAGACATATCTGAACCAGTCAGTACATCCTCCTCCCTCTTTTCTACATAAAGAAACCCACACCCACTCAATTGGGTAATCAATACCAGCGTAAGCTCACGTATGACAAGCAACCTAGACTTTCTTATAAACTTTGTACCTAGTCCAGGTACCATTAAGTTGGGAGATAACTCTCTAATAGAGAGTCATGCAGTTCAGGAATGGTTAGATTCAGGACCAAAACCTGAAAAGGTCATGTAGCTCCGATAGTCTTGCAATGAGTTCTCTTGGTTTCCAAGTTGGGTAAAAGCAACTTGATGTCATGGCTCGCTGTGATTTTAATGAGAAAGGGTTTGTCTTTATGTAGTGAAGAGAAGAACATGTTCATATTAGGAAAAGATAAAAATGAAGTAGTTTGGGGAAAACTAGGTAGTCAAGATTATGTTGTGTAAGAAGAAAAAGAAATAGCAAACAAGATGACTTACCAACAATGGCATGAAGCACTTGGATACCCTTCACTTCCTTACCTCCAAAACAACAACCTGAGTGACGACCCATCAATCTCTAAAGTTTCTAAAGACTGGTGCTGGGAAACCTGCATTACCTCAAAGTCAACAAAGCACAAACCTGAAGTAACAGAGAACTGATGTAAAACTGCTTACGAACTAATCTATGCGGATCTCAGTGGAAAGTTTTCAACCTTGTCCTATGGCAACTCCTAGTACTATGTCACATTCATTGATGACTGTACACAATAGGCTTGGGTTTATCCTATTAAGAGTAAGTCAGATACCGTAAATGTATTTACATAGTTCATGAAAGAAAGACAAACCCCGGATAATGTGGTTATTAAATGATTCGGAACAGATAATGGAGAAGAATATGTCAACAATGAAATGCAATTATTGTTACAGAAGTATGGAATTATTCGTAACAAAACCCCTCCATATTTCATGAATCTAATGGTATCATCGAACGATACAATAGGACAATAATCACATTGATACATTCTATGCTAAAAGGACTACCACTATGCTCCTGGGCTGAAGCCATCACAACTGCCGTATACTTAAAGAACAGACTTCCTAAGTGATCTATAGGAAATTCAATAGCCTATGAATCTCTCTAGAACAAAAAGCTGTTGATAAACTATCTTCGCCCATACGAGACTAAATCGTTTGTCCATATACCACATGTAAGATGCAAACATGGAATAAAGGTACAGCCTCGAGTGATAGAAGGATACCTGGTCAGATACACTTCTTTTCAACAAGATATACCTTATATACATCCCGTTACAGGATAACATTTCTGAAATGCAACAGATTCACGGGATGAACAAAACGATACAACTGTCAACTCTATCGGAATCATTACCTGAACCAAAAACCTTTCTAAAAGTCTCTCTACCACCTCTTCCTACTCCATATGAGCTACCAAAATCGAACAAAGAAAAGCCACCAGCAAAACCAACCATCAAAGTACATCCTCCTACTGTGCCAGAAAATCTGTAAGACTATAATGAACCTGCAATACCAGAGGCAACCCTGGAACCACCTGAACAGGAGGAACAACTGGATGAACCACCAGCAATGTGGACTAGATCTGGAAGACATATTCACCCACCCCAGTACTATGGCAGAAATGTCAAAGTACAAGCAAAAGAGAACTTCATGATGTATCACCAAGTGATCAAATGCCGGTTTAAGGAAAACTGAACCTCAGCTTTTGACGATAAGATAAATACATTGAAAGTAATATTGACTTTCGATGAAGTAGATAAGCCAATAGGAAGAAAGGTAAATGCTAGTAAGTGGGTATATGAGATAAAAGGAAATGCGGACAGTATACTGGAAAGATACAGTGCAAGGACCTTAGCTAAAGGTTTCTCACAAGTACCTGGGTTTGACTTTGACAACACATTTGCCCAAGATATCCATTACAAATCAACCCATTTGTTGCTTGCGCTAAATGAGAAAAGCAAATGGCTACTGTGACAATTCGATGTTGAATCAGCTTTCCTTCGCGGCGCATTGAAAGAAGAAGTCTACGTGTGACCGTTAAGTAGGTACAGTAATGGAGACAAAGAATGGTGAAGTAACAGATATCTCTATTGACTTAAAAGACCTGCGAACGAAAGGTATGCTACCCTCACTAGATACTTAAACTCTAGAGGTTTTACAATATCCTCCTTAGAAGGATGCATGTTCGTTTACAATAAACATGACATTTACATATTAGTTTATGTTGACAATATCGCTATATACTTGGCTAAAGCCCTAGAAGCCAGCTCTCTGACAGAAGACCTGAAAATGGCATTAGAGATTACTGACTTAGGGTAAGCTTTATTCCTCCTCAGCCTCCACATCGTGTATATATCAGATGGGATGCATCTCACCCAAGAACGATACATCATATCAATCCATGAAAGTTACTTTATGGAAAACTTACATTCTGTCTCCACACTCTTAGTGAAAGGGATTCAACTATGGAGAAGAACCGAAGAGGAACAGATACTCGACCCTTCCACATACCAATCGATAATAGGATCACTTGTGTATTTAACCACAGGCAAAAGACCCGACCTAACGGTCACGAATGTGGCTTTGCGAGGAAGAGGTTTTCACATAACTCAGAGTTATAAGTCATAGGTATGTTATGTTTCCACATGACCTAATTGGAGGTCATGGGTTTCGCACATATGACCACGTTGGTCATATGATATGGTTATGATAATATGTTATGTTTCGCACATGTGACCACTTTGGTCATATGACTAGTTTATGATGTTTTAGTATGACTCACAGTTGTGAGTCATAAGTGGCGCGTGACTTGAGGGGTGAGTCACAAAGAGCGTGAAGGGCAACTACATAAGGAGGCCATTAGGGCTGAAGTAGATAGGCTCTTCAAGCTTCATTCTAAGTTATTTGCTTACTTATTACTATACCCTTTTTGGAATATAAAACCTTTGCGCTCCTTAAGAATACCAACATAAGAGACAAGGACTCTACTATAAGAGTCGAGTTGAAGAAAGAGTATGATAGGCGATAAGGATCAGAGACAAGAGAGACTCTCCCACCTTATCGTAGACATAGGCCTAAGAACAATTGTCCAGAGAGGACAAGAGAAGTATCGTCTACCCGTTGCCGAAAGCTGACACCGGTTCGGAATGGTAATATTACGAAGGGTCTCTTATAGCGACGCTTAGACGATATCAAGACAGAATACACCTTCGAAGATCGGTCACCAGAGCTACCCTAAGTTGCAGATGAATTACAAGGAACAGTATCGCAACTTGTACGAACACCATGTCTGATAACATCAGAAGGACAATCAGTTAACCAGGAATCCAGCTCCAAAGAAGAAGAAAACAAAAGAATGGAGGTACGGGGACGGCAGGGGAAGAAGGAGTAGACATTGAGCCAGGACTAGCTCCAGAACTGAGCCGAGAACAAGCGGAACAAATACTCCAAATGATGGGACAACACTGACCCAAGGTCTAACAACCGCAGTCATACGCAGGGAACAGACACCAGCTCTGGAACTGGATGGCTGAATTGATGATTTACTTTCACACCACGGAGTGGCAAGAAGGACGTGATGCAGAAAAGATCGTTTAGGGTTCAAGTCTCCTACAGGGAGACGCAAGCAAATGGCTCACGCCATATATGGAAGGCAACAAACCAACTGAATGGAGAAGCTAGGAAGAGTTTAAAGAAGCAATCAAACAGCATTTTGGAGAGTTGGACCTAAGGCGTATGGCTAGGATCGACATAATGAACAGGGAACTAGGATTCCGCTGCGTGAGAGAATACAGGAACGAGTGTAGACTCCACCAAACAGAAGCGCTACAGGATGATGCAATAGCAGTATAATACCTATATGCAGGTATGTCAGAAAGACTATAGAAGGAATTCGAACATTACGAATGTGAGACCAATATAGTCGACGAATTGGCCGCATGGACTATCAAGAAGGAAACGCAACTGGTAATCCTGAAAAACCTAAAAAAGGAAAAGCACAGAAAGACAAAAGAGACTTCCACTCCAAGGAACATGGATGGGATCTTCAGACTGGTATCGCAGCCCTACGAGGGAAGTTTCAAACCCACCATCGACCGCGAGGTGAAAATGACCAAGGCCCAGACAAGACGACCCCTCAACTTGTCCAATTAAGAATACAAGGAGCGCAGAGATCAGAACCTCTGCTTGAGATGTGGTGTGAAAGGACATCGAATCTGGGAATGCAGAAACCGACCAGACAATGGGCAGAAACTGATGACACCCACCTAAGCCAATAACTGGATCAGACAACAAGAAAGAACCAACTGGAGGGAGATGACCATGTAGGAGGACTAACCGGAAAAAGAAGACGCTCCCCAGTAAGAGATGGTCTGGTGGACAAGAAGGACAAGAAAACCATCAGAAGGGAGAGGATGGACATGAACAGAACAAAAAAGATCAGTATGGCAAACTACTATACGGCACTATGGGAAGAAGAAGGAGATCGGATTAGGATCCAAATGACACTATATGACCCTAAAAAGAAAGGCACTGCGATACACGCGATGCTCGACACAGGGGCAACAAAGGACTTTATCGACAGGGAAATCTGCGACAAATCCCACTACCCCCTGATACTAACACGAAAGAAGAGACAGGTTTATCTAGCGGATGGAAAACCCCGCACTATTGTACCTATAACCCATACAGTGCAAGTACCTAGGGTGATAGGCAGCCATAGGGAAGAGGCAACCTTCCAGGTAGCGAACCAGAAGAACCATGAGCTTGTCCTAGGGATGCCATGGTTAAGACAACACAACCACTTGATCAGCTGGGACAACAATAAGATTACATTCGCTAGCGAATAATGCACAACAGGATGTCACAACAGTTTGCTAGTGGTGTATACGAGACCAGAAAGAGAGGGACAAGAGGTGAACCTGCAGGCACGATTTGACCAACTCAATGAAGAACCGGATCAGAGAATCAGATTCAAGAAGTTGCACGAGAAGGTACTGGGACTAACTAAGAGCTTGAGACGAGCAGCAGGGCATGACATATGTGCTGACAAAGACGAGACGATCTAAGCACGGGGTCAAGAAAAGATATCAACTGGAATAGGGATAGGATTACCTCCCAGTACCTGTAGACGGATAGCACCACATAGCGGACTGGCAGTCAATAAATGACTCTTTACCAACTAGGGGTCATTGATGCCAATTATACCGCAGAAATCAAGGTGGTTCTGGCCAACCTAGGAGATACAAACTCAGAGATCCGACAAGGAGACTGGATCTCATAATTGATCATCGAGAAGATCAATACGGAAAAGGTGCAGGAAGTGCGAGAACTTCAGGACACCAAAAGAGGAACGAAGGGTTTTGGTAGCAAGGATAGCTCACAGACCAAGAAAGAGCAAGGGGCACAGATCCGAGAAATATCGGCCCAAGTGTGCGGCAGATATTACAAAAGAGGAGACCTTACCTGGATCCTCAAATGGAATCTATAGGATGAGAAGCCGGAATTGGCACAGATCAATATCAGTACTGAACTAGTGATAAGACAAAAGCCACAACGACCAGAGACAGAGTGGTAAGACATAATACCAGGGGAATACCACTGATTCACGAACATATTCCCGGAGAAGGAGGCCGATCGACCACTGTGAAGAACACCTAGGGTGGACCATAAAATCCACATTGAAAGCGACAAGAAAATGAAAACAAAGAAGAAGGTTCCGTATAAACGACTTCACCCATTGGGGGAAATGGAGTTCGAGGAATTGCGAAGATATTCTCAACAGAATATGAAGAGAGGATGGATACGATACTCATTGGCATCAGTGGGATCCCCTATCCTGTTTGTTAAAAAGAAAGACAGAGAAATGAGACTACGCGTTGATTACCAAGCCCGAAACCCGGTAACAAAGAAGGACCGATACCACTTACTCCTGATCGGTGAAGTGCTGGACCGACCAAGGACGGCAAAATACTTCACCAAACCGGATATAAAAGAGGCCTATCACAATACAGAGATAAAGGAACGAGACAAATGGAAGACCACCTTCGCAAAAAGATACAGAATGTACGAATACTTGGTCATGCTGTTTGGACTTACTGACACACCAGCATGATTCCAGTGATGGATCAACCAAGTACTGAGCAAATTCCGGGACATACGTTGCATAGTCTACTTAGACGATGTACTCATATATTCGAAAAACTTGGAACAATACCCGCAGGATTTCAGCAGTATTATGAATGAAATTCAGAAGTCCGGGATGAAGATCAAACCATCCAAATGCAAATTCCACAAGACAGAAATAGAGTACCTGGGATTGATCATCAATGGAAATGGAGTTCAAATGGACCCAGTCAAAATAGCGGTCATATGGGACTGGGCAAAATCAAACAACAAAACAGATAGCCTATGCTTCATGAGCTTCTGGAACTTTTATCGCAGGTTTATAGAACGGTTCAGCCGAATGGCAAAACCCCTATATAACCTAACCAAGAAAGATGTAAAATGGGAATGGGAAGAAACGGAGCAAAAGGCTTATGCCAATACTCAGACCAAACTCGCGACGGCTTTAATACTGGTGCACTTACACCCGTGAAGGGAAACTACTTCCAAAACCGACACATCAAAATATGTCTTTTCTAGCATCCTATCCCAGAAATGCGAAGATGGAAAATGGTATGCGGTGTGCGATCGATCGAAAACAATGACATCGGCAGAATGCAACTACCATGTCGCCAATACAGAACTATTAGAAATAGTTCAAGTACTCAAGGAATGGAGACGATACATACAGAACAATGACCATCAGGTCAGAGTTCTAACTGACCACAAAATCCTGGTTCACTTTATGATGACAAAAGAGCTCAACGACAGACAAATCTGAAGGATGGAGAGTTTAAGCAAATACAACTTCAAGATTGAATATCGACCCGGGAAAGAAAAGGCGAAACCAGATGCCTTAACAAGGATCGCAAGTGACAAACTACAAGGCAAAGAAGACCAAAGAATCAAACAGAGGAAGAGAATATTACATCGAAAAGAATATTTCGAAGGTATGGAATCGATGGAAATCTGGGACGAAGAGGGCAAAGAACTGCGAAGAGTGATGGAGGAAGAAAAGATATTCTGCGAAATAGGGGAAAACCTGGAAAGGAGCGACAAAGAAAGAAAAGGGGTGGCCTTAGGCCTATGGGAATGGAAAGACCACTATCTTTAGTACGAAGGAAAGATGTGGATACCAGGAGATAAAAAGATAAGGGCGAACCTTATCAAGAAACACCACAATGACAAACTGGCAGAACACGGAGGGAAGGCTAAAGCAACAGAGCTGATCAGAGGGAAATATTACTGGCCGGGACTGAGGGAGCCAGTCCAACGATATGGCAAAAACTTTAACATATGTCAGAGAATGAAGGTGGTGCAACATGCACCATATGGGCTGTTAAAACCCAACGAAGCACCAGAAAAACCATGGGCATCCATATCTATAGATTTCATAGCGGATTTACCTAAGGCCAACGGATATGACTCGTTCATGGGGGTGGTGGATCGCTTGTCGAAAATGCGTCATTTCATACCAAGAAGAATGGATATGACGGGGTGGCAGTTAGCAACAATATTTATGAAAGAAGTCTTGCGACTACATAGACTACCAAAAGACATCATCACCGATCGAGAATCGATATTCATGTCCGGAATATGGACGGACATAATGGAAGAACATGGGATCAAAAGGAAACTTTCTACGGCCTTCCACCCACAGACGCATGGACAGACCGAATGAACGAACAGCATATTAGAACAATACCTGTGAGCCTATATCAATTATCAGCAGGACAACTAGGACGAGTTACTACCGATAGTGGGATTTGCATACAATAACAGAAAGCAAGAAATGATTAAGGCGATATCCTTTTACACAAACTACGGTCTTGACCCAGAATATCACACCATAGGTCATACAACCAAAGCACTGACAACGGAAAAACAAGGTATGAGTCCATTACATGACACCCTGCGCGTAGAAATTACGACAGCACAATTACGATAAAAAGAAAATTATAATTTATACAGAAAGCCCAATGCACGCCTACGACAAGGAGACAAGGTATGGTTACTACCAAGAAACATATGAACGACACGACCCTCCAAGAAATTGTATTACGAGAAAATGAGACCATTCAAGATATTAGAAAGGATCGGAAAACGAGCATATAAACTCGACCATTTTCTGTCCATGAAGATACACAACACATTCCACATCTCACCTGTGGAACTCTATCAGAACAACAAGTGTCCCTCACAGACAATTGCACCTTTCCGACCTAACGAACTAGACTGAGAACTCAAATTCAAACTCGACGAAATAATCGACTCGCCCTAGTACCATGGTAACCTTCCGTACCGTGCAATATGGACCAGTTACTACCCCGAACACGATCAAGAGTGATATCCAGCTACCAACTTTGTAAATGCTGAAGATGCCCTCATCTTCTTCCATCAATGCTACCCGCAGAAGCCATCAACTAAGCGTTGAAGACTTCTGAGATGACATTGAACTCGTGGGTAGTCCCAGAGGTCTGCCACCTGATGCGGCCAAGTGGGCTGCAGCCGAAGAATAAGTCAGAGTCAAGAAGGAGGAAGAGGAGAAAGCCATAGAGGCCGAGTGTGCCAAGGTAGTCAAAGACAATGAAAGAAAGTATTCCATCTATCACAGGATAGCATGCACAGATGCGCCGGGTGCCCAGTGCACATAGACAGAAAACAATGAAGTAACTTCTTCACGAGCGAGAAGTCGGCGACAAAGAGGTGGCCACCAAATACCCCAAATTAAGCTGTGAGGGCAAGACAACTACGACCTCCACCAACTGGCCCCTCATACCACAAGATCTCCTGGCAGACCTGCCTGCGCAGGTACTGCCCCTATTACAGCAGAGAACAATGGGAAGACAAGCGGGTAACCCAAAAGGTTTCCAGGACGGAACCAAGGGAGGGGGGGGATACAAACAGCTTGGTGTCCGAGGAGGAACTATGCCAAACCAGCGAATGATTAAGGCGAGAAAATGACCAGCTCAATGAGGAAACACAATGTTAACAGGAAATGATCCCGCGTGTGAAAAACCAGGAAAGGAGATACCAGCAGATGATCAACGGAGCAAGAAGGTAGATGGACATAGTCTGAGCCTCCTACAATAACAAGATAGTGCAATCAGGTGAAGCTGTTAGGTGGACGCCAAACTCAAGTATATAACTGAGGGACATAGGCCCGAAATCTTTGATTGGAGAATCTGTCGAGGAAGGCTCGTCTCGATAAAATAGGTAAGGTAAAGATTTAAAGCGTAAAACAAGGTTATATTGATAAGATCTCTTCTCCGTTGCTTGATGATGTCTGTAAAGCTCGGGAGGCACTACGATATTTATATCCCGCGTCTGAGTGTTCGCGGACTACTTCTAACTACTATGCCTCCGAAGTACCACTCTGGTTTTAATACGCAAACGTCCAGAATCTTATAAGTGCGAACACCGTTTGACCCTGAAACTTATCACACCCTTTCGCGGACTCGGAATAGTATTCCTCCGTTGAGATGACTGCGCTATTTGTTATGCCAAACAGTCGCCTCCAACTTAGATGTCCGCATAGACTTTTATATGACTTTAGTCTTGTTGACTATCGTCCAGTCGTCTCCTCGGTCATGAAGTGATCAGGTTCATGCCGGATCACCTAGTGCCAATCGCAAGTCCGAGCCCGACGTGTCAGCGTCTTAAGGGTCTCCGACTTATCTAGGTCTTCCATTCTGAGCGTGCTTCCCCTTGGTCCGCCGGCCTCCGTAGAGGGGTCCTATTACTAGGACCAACCAACCTACAGCTGATCTCAGAAGGGTATGGGTGGATTCGGTATACCCCTAATAGCTTCCGCTACTGGGATAACCTCTTGGAGTATTTCGCCGAAAACGTCCCGTCACTTTCGGCCCATAGTTAGGAAGCCTAACTTTGAAGCCTACTATCTCAATGCGCCTCCGACGGATTTCCTCCGTTCCACTTCCCAGATGTCGCCAAAGGTCCCCTCTCATATATCCTGCGAACAGCATGCGGTCGGACGGACGGCGGCGACGTATATGGTGTTATGAAGTGGGCTTCATTGATGTGACATTTTAGTTATGGGACGCAACTCTCGAAATCTCGCTAATGACGTGCGGGCCCCATAAGGGGGCCGGAGGGGGGTGTTGGCACTCCGGTAAATTGAGGGTCTGTGCGCAGTTACCCTACCGTGGGTCTGTGCACATGTCTCGGATTTCCATATGCCTAACATGAGCTCCCTCCTTCCAGGCTTCGCCTCGAATGCCTTTATAACCATTTTATAATTTCTTCTAAATACATTTTAAGACTCAGTGTGGTCAGGGTAAAAAACCTTCCGGGTTGACTTGGCCACGGTAGGAAAACCTTTTCATCACTATCTTACTTCTGCCCTTCCTGGCATGTCCGGATTTTCATTATGAAAATTCTCCACAACTTCCTCCGCATTTTCCATACCGGTGGCAGGCTCCCATGTGTTATCATCTTCCGAACACCCTTGCCATTTAACGAAATACCGCAGTTCCCGCTTCTCTTGATAGCGACCGCGTACTCGTTTCCTGTAAGAACGAATTTCGCTTCTTACGATTTTTTCAACCTCCCATTGCAGATCGCCGTCAATATCCTCCGGTTCTCTAGTGGGTTGTTGGCGATTGCCATGAACTGACTCGCAGTAGGATTCTAATAGGGCGACATGGAATACGGGATGAATGTTCCATCGATCGGATATGTGGAGCTTGAATGCTCTGGATCCGCGTTTTTGGATAATTTGGAAGGGGCCGTAAAGCTTCGTACTTAGCTTCTTAGATTTTCGTCGGGTGCGAATGTTCTTTGCGTTTAACATTACTTTGTCCCCCATTTTGAAGTCCGGCTGTTGTCTAGCTTTTCGGTCACAATATTTTGACGTCCCTTCCCGTGTCTTCTCTAGTGACCCTCTTGCTTGTTCATGTATCGTCTTAATCCAGTTTGCGTACAGTGTCGCTCCTGGATTTTGAGCTTCGTGCTGCTTCATCCACTCTGTTTGTGGATGGAATCCGTAGTTCGCATAGAATGGTGACATCCCATGAGCATTGGTTGCGGAGTTGTTATAGGCATGTTCAGCTAGAGGTAGCAGCTGATACCAATCTTCCTGATCGTTATTGACAAAACTTCGTATGTAACCTTCCAGCACTTGGTTGGTACGTTCAGTTTGTCCTTCAGTCTGAGGGTGTTATGCCGTTGACATTCTTCGCTTAATTTCCAGCGCCTTGCAAAGGGATTCCCAAAATTCTCCTGCAAACTTTGAGTCCATGTCCGATACGATTTCGGTTGGTAGGCCGTGCAGCCTCCATACTTCTTTCAGGAATGCGTTTGCGACATCCTGGGCCGCAGCCGAGGTCTGCAGTCCGATGAAATATGCCATCTTTGTAAACCGATCGACTACTAGCATTATCTGAGTGCATCCTTGCGACTCTGGTAGTTGTGTAATGAAGTCCACTGAGATAGACACCTATCCTGCATAGGGTATTTGCAGTGGTTGCAATAATCCGTACTTAGCGTGTCTAGGCAACTTGTTATGTTGACATTCATCGCAGGATCTGTCACGATTCTAGACTGACTTAGCAAGGCAGATGGCAAGGCAGATTGGTTTCGCACTATGACTCACGGTTATGAGTCATAGAGTTTCATTTGTTATATGATTGTTATATTGCGATTGATTTACTTTCACGCACATGACCTATTGAGAGGTCATGGGGGCAGCGCACACGACCAAGGGGGCTGTGCGGAAGGATATGTATCTCACGCACATGACCTATTTAGAGGTCATGTGGTTTTCGCACATGACCTTGCTTGAAGGTCATGGGTTTCGCTCATATGACCACTAGGTCATATGATTACTTCGCGTGACGAGAAGTATGAGTCACGATAGGCGATGAAGAGGACTATATAAGGAGGACGATGGGACACTGTAGTTAGCTCTTCACGCAATCACTTAAGTAACTCTGCTACGCTTAAGGGATGGGCCTTCGGGCCCAAGACCATCCTATCGAACGTCAAGACGATATGATCAACAAAGTATCTTCTATACCACGAGATACATCACGATACGGTCGAACAGACCAGACAACAATAATAACGAGAGGATCCTGTTCACTATACGACATAAGATAACGAACTGTCATTCCCCATTCAGAGGATCCTAAGACAGAACCTTA